>NQII01001114.1:0-128595 GCA_002778355.1 Clitarchus hookeri | reverse complement strand
TTTAACAAGGGGGGGGGTGTTTTTGAACTTGGGTTAAGCCGGGAAGTCGCAATTTTCGGCCCATTTCGCCGTGATTTGAAGAAGGGATGTCTCTTTGGACCTTCCCTTGGCCGTGGGGTCAGTTATGCCCTTTGGAAAAATGTCGGTACCCCCGGGGGGAGGGGGCAGTTATGTTTTTTGGGCCTTGAAGCCACAGTTTTCGGCCGATTTCGATGGGATTTGATGGAGGGCTGTTGTCTTTGGACCCTCCCTCGACCGATGGGTCAGTTATGCCCTTTTGGAAGAATATCGGTATCGCCGGAGGGCGGGAGGAGGAGTTATATTTTTTAGGCCTTCAAGCCAGAGTTTTCGGCGGATTTCGATGGAATTTGAGGGAGGAGTTAGTCTTAGGACCCGCCCTCGATTTAAAGTTAGTTAGGCCCTTTTGGATAGATGTCAGTACCATAAAAGTGTACCATAATATGTACCATAACTATCGTACAACGCTAGATGGTCCGTATTTCGCGTACCATAATTATGGTAAAGTATACCTTAACTTTGATTGTTTGTACGATAATTCAAACATTCGTACCATAATGGACTAAGTACCACTCAATACCCCTAGGAAAATATTACAATAATAACACTTTGTCAAAAAATTCAAATCGCACCCGTTTACCTGCCTAACCCAAGGACAGTGAACCCGCGGATTCCGCAGGCCGACCCCTGGTCATTTTCATTAATAAAGAACAGAAGTGTGAAGGATGAGTGTGGGGGGGGGGCGCAGGGTCCCACCCTTAAGGGTAAGAGGGTTGGAACAAAATTTGCGCACATCTTTGAACCTTCCTCTTTTGATCCGCCTACCACCCCCTTCCCCGTTATACCTTCCAGGGAGGATATGGTGCGACCAGAGGGGTGTGTTTTTAACTTTGGTCGGTGCTGGAAGTCGCAGTTTTCAGTCCATTTCGCCAGGACTTGAGGGAGGGCTGTCTCTTTGGGCTTTACCTCGGCCGTTGGGTTAGTTATGACCTTTTGGAAAAATGTCGGTACCCCTGAGAGGAGGGAGCATTTATGATATTAGGCTCTTGAACCCACAATTTTCGGCCGATTGCAGTGGGATTTGAGGGAGGGCTGTTGTCTTTGGACCCTCCCTCGGCCGTTGGCACAATTATGCCCTTTTGAAAAAATGTTGGTACCCCTGAGGGGAGGGGTGCATTTATGTTTTTCGGCTCTTGAAGTCACAGTTTTCTGCTGATTGCTGTGGTATTTGAGGTAGGGCTGCTGTCTTTGGATGCTCCCTCAGCTGTTGGGTCAATTATGCCGTTATGGGAAAATGTCGGTACCCCTGCAGGATAGAAAGAGGTAATCTTTGTTCCAGTCCTGGGAGAAGCAGCTGTCGGCCTATGGCAATGGGATTTGAGGGAGGTAACTTACTTAGGCCCTTTTCTATTAATGTCCTTACACCTGAGGGTGGTTGTGGGTTCTGTATGGTTTTATATCAATGGGAATAACAGTTTTTCTGTCCGATAACTATGGGATTTGAGGAAGGGAACTTGGTTAAGCGCTTTCGGATTCTTGATTTGGGTGATTTAATCAGAGATGATGAAGAACGTGAACGAGATCGCGTGTATCATTGAGACAAGTGATGTGGATTGAAAGGAGACATTTTTGGCTGGGCTACTTTTTAGCCTCGGCTGATACTGCATGTGACAGAGATCACGGGTATCATTGTGCCCAATGGTTTGGGGCAAAATTGCAACCATGGCTCTCCCACATCACAATGGGACGTCTTTAATGTAGTCTGCATCACATGTGGTTACATATGTGATGTTGCCAGTCCCAAGTCCAGATAAATGCAGAGGGGCTGTGTTTGATGTGTAGGTTTACATATCAAGCACATCAATAGGTACGTGCTGTATATGGTCATGCTTTGTGGAAAGTGAGTCCGTGGTGGTGGTCACACTTCACGGATCCAATGGATCTTTACACATAGGGGTGGCTTTGGTGATGGTCCCCTACCAGCCTTGGCTCGATATTACGCATGGAGGTTGCGTGCTAGGTGAAGGCCACCCTCAGAGGATCGGCACGTGCCTTATGCATGGGCGTGGCTGTGGTGCTGCCCGACGTCCATGTATACAAGAAGTGTCTGATGTGTGGAGGGTGCATCTGTCGTTATGCACACCCTCCAAGGAGTGCTGTGTCACATAAATGTGGTCTGTTTCAGTATGTCGTGTGTTACTGATGGGCTTATTTTTGTTACAGATGGTGTATAGTTGGGTGTGACCCCTGAAACTGTGTTTGTAAACTTTGACATTGTGTCGCTTTTGCAATTGTTACTTGGACAATGATTAAAAAGTGGCGAAGTCCTGCTACCCAGGAGCAAAAGAAAAGAAGCTCATCAATAAGTGTTTGTCAAGAGAAAAGTGTTCTGAACCGTCAGACAGTGTTTTAGGTGAATCTGAGTCTGTACCATCGCAGGTGACAAACAAACAACTGCAGGTGACAACCCCTGGTTCTGTGAACATTGACTTTCTGAAATTTTTATTTGGGAAGTCGTGTGTGTGAACATTGACTATGTGAATTTGTAGCTTGGACATTGGTGTTACGATGCCTAAGGTTAAGAAGTGGAAAGGTGCGGCCACATGGTTACAAAATGAAAAGAAGCGCCTCACGAAGCGTTCGTCAAGAGAACATTTATCTCAGCAATCAGACAGTATGTCCAGTGGATCTCAGTCTGAAATATCTCAGGTGTCAACACCTGTGAGGACGTCAGCACCTGTCTGTGGAGAACGACCTCCAACAATGTTTAACGACAGCCAAGTGGCAGTACCTTCCCAAGCCCCTGATCCACCATTTGTGCAAACAAGTAGAAGGCGAAAAACACTCTCGCGTGTAGCCTCTAATGCTGGACATTCACATGCTCCTATAACACCTGTTGTTGTGCCTTTTGACACAAGCATCTTAACAGAGTCAATCCTGTTGTATGACGAAACAACCAAGGGTTTTCTGGGGCCCTATAACATAGAGGAAAATGCATCTGTGCTCATCCACCATGAGGAACAGGTGGCTCTTACAAATACGAGACCAAGAAAGTATCATTCACGGCACTACCATGTTTTCTGCAGTTGTGGGCCAGTTGCTGTCAAGGCACATGACATGGGCCAGATGGATAAGGAGTGTAGGCATTGTCGCGCACCCTTTTTTGCAAGTGTAGGCATAAAACGCGATGGCGTGTTCACCATGTGTTATATGAGGGGCAAGGTTAAGCTACCTCCTTTCGGTGAGTGTCCTGCTGTCCTATGGGAACTTCTCACGGGCGATTCAGATTAGAGTGCTGATTACTGACAGTTCATCAAGAACTAAAATGCAGCATTATATTTCGCCTCGTTCTGTGTAGATGGCTTCGTTGAACCACCTTGCCGATCTTTGTGTACATTTCAAATTCATGGACAAGTGCATCATCTCACCTCTGTGGCTGCACGTCCAGTGGAAGGCACAGACCCTCGGTATAATCACCTTTACTTTATCGATGTGGATGCTGCAAATCCTGCCTGGGTGCATAAGCACAATCCTTGCCAGCTTAGGATTTTGGAGACACTGGAACATCTTCTTGGTGAGATCAATCCTTTGATGCAGATCCACAAGGCCATGCATCAGGCGATGTTGTTGGAGGAAGGAGAGTCAAGGCAGATGGGTCGCCCTTTGAGGCAAGTCACCAAGACGATCAAGCCGGGCCTGAACCAGGATCCCAACATACACAACCTTCCTGTTGCTCTAAATGAAAGAGCAGCGATTTTTGTTGGTAATGTCCCACCCTTCAGACACGATATCAGGATATCCTAAAGATAGGCTGGTGCGGGCAATAAGACACCTCAATGCCTTGGCATATCGATGACTTACACTCTGCTGTTCCCACACCGAGAACATGGGTACACCTGTGGCCTAAGCCTCTCTTTCATTGTGAGCACAAATCGTAACACAGTAACCTGCAACCAGTTCTATGCATTTCGCATAATGCAGAGGTGCGGGTTTTCAACCCTGCACCATTCTGGAAAACTATTCCAACAGTTTATAGTTGATGGTTACTGTAAGGAGGAAGCCTTGAGGATATGGTACATAAGGCAGAACCAAGACAAGCTCAGAGTTGAGGAATACCTGGGTCTTCACGATCACGTGCCGATGGAAGCTGATGCTGCTCATGTAAGAAAGGGCATAGTTGCCGTACTTCCTTCATCTTTCTATGGGTCGCAACGACCCATGTATCAATGCTATCAGGACTCGGTAGTTATCATGCGCCACTTTGGTAGACCAGATATGTTCATTTCTTTTACTTGCAATCCAAAGTGGCCGGAGATTGTGCTGTCGCTGGAGGGAAGCCAGCAGGCATGCCATCGTCCTGATGTTGTCTGTCAAGTATTCAAATGTAAACTTAAGGCTTTAATGGATGACATCCACAAAAAGCAAGTGATTGGGAAGTTGGATGCCTTCACCTATACAATTGAATTTCAGAAGCGGGGACTGGTCCACCCTCACATCCTGCTCATTTAGTCAAAAGGCGACAAGTTGGCGATGGCAGAAAATGCCGATGCTGCTGTCCGAGCTGACATCTCGGACAGAGACGTGGAACTTTATCTATATGCATTGGTGAAAACCCACATGCTGCACACCAAGTGCGGGCCATCTTCACCCTGCCACAGGAATGGGAGTTGCAGGTTTCACTTCCCGAAGGCTTTTCGGGCAGAGACCCTTTTCCCCTACCGTGGCTTTGTTCAATACAAAAGACTGGACAGTGCCGATTCTGCTACCATAGGCACCAAGGTGTACGACATCAGGAGTGTAGTACCTTAAAACCCATATCTGCTTTTGAAGTATCATTGACACACTAACGTTGAAGTGTGTTCCTCGCTTCCAGTGACAAAGTACCTGCACAAATATATCCATAAAGGGCATGACTCTGCAATTCTGCAAGTTGGACACATTGCCCATGACGAGGTGACATCTTACATCGATTGCAGGTATGTCAGTTCACCAGCAGCATGCTAGCGTTTGTTGTCGTACAAAATGGCAGACAAGAGCATAATTGTGTTCAGGAACAACATTCATCTTGAGAAGAGGCAATCATTTTGCATTGCCGACAATGATGTAGCTGGCGAATTGAAGAGGGCGCGTGACAAGCACACGCACCTCACACCATTCTTTTTTATAACTCTGAGCACAAGTTGACTGCACACCGTGGTGGCGGTGAGTCTGGGGCAATGCTGTGTCCACCACACCTGACATATGCCCAGTATCCAAGCCACCTATTTTTGCTCGAGAAGCATCATATCTGGAAGGCAAGAGAGAAGGGTGGATTCAATACAATTTCTCGGATTCATCAAGTAAGCCCCCACACGAACGAAGAGCTACTTTGCGTTAGGCTGCTTCTGCACAATGTGAGAGGTCCCACCTCCTTCGAGGAATTCCGCACTGTGCGGCATACTGTACATCCAACGTACAAGTTGGCGTGTCTCGACTTGCTACAGCTTGAAAGAGACGACATATACCAGGTCACCGTGCACGAAGCTGCAAGGTGGAGCGTTCTTGGGCCCTTCAGATATTTGTTCACCCACATTCTCATTCACTGCAACATAGCAGACCCACTTCTAATGTTTAACAACGTTAAACCATATCTGCTCGATGACACATCTGACGATGTAGAGGCTTCTGAAAATAGATCACTTATCAACATTTAGTTCAGTCTGGGTGTGTTTAACAAATCGCTCGCCGATTTTGGTCTCCCACGGCGCAATTTCTGCCGTGTACACGACCTGCCACAATTTGAATTTGAAACAGAATGCAATGAAGGTGAACGCATGCGTTCTGTTCTGAATGCCGACCAGGCAGTTGCCTTCGGCAAGGTAATGGCTGCAGTTGCTGCTGCTGATGGTGGTGATGAACCCCAGTGCAGAGTTTTTTTCGTAGATGACCATGGAGACTCGGGGAAAACGTTTCTATACAGCTGCATCATATATTGCCTTCAGGCAGAAAACAAAGTTGTATACCCCGTTGCTTGGACAGGCATAGCCTCAATACCGTTGTCAGGAGGGAGCAATATACATGCACTTTTCAAACTACATGTATCGGTCATCTAAGGCTCTGTGTGTGGAAACACGGCACAATCGCCTGAAGCCGAGCTATTGGGAAACTGCAGCCTCATTACATGGCACGAGGCGCCCATGGCTCCGAAGGAGGTACTGCACTGTGTTGACAGACTCTTGAGAGACATTACCAAGTTCGATCGCACCAAGTTAGGATTGAAGGTCTTGCTCCTCGGAGGTGACTTCCGCCAAGTTCTGCCTGTTGTGAGCTACGGAGGCCGCGCTGATCCAGTGAATGCCTGCCTGAAGAACTCCCCACTGTGGCTTTTTTTCAGACAGCTGCGTCTCAAGAACAACATGACGGTTAACCAAGGGCAAAAGGAGTTCCAGCAGTTCCTGCTGCGAATCGGTGAGGGGACACTTCCACCCATCCCCGGCCTGCCCGATGGCTACGTGCAGCTACCTCAGATCTTAGTGCTTCCCCACAACAGTGACATCTGCAGCCACGTCTTCAGACATGAGGTGCTAACTGAGGAGGTACTGAATGGTGTCCAAGTGTTTCTACTATTGCCGCGCATTGACAGAGTTGTTCCTGTTGCTACAAAAAGTGTGTGATTTTATGATTGCAGGTAATAAGCGCGAGGGCAATACTCTGTCCGAGAAACGAAGATGTAGATGACATCAACTCCACCATTGTGTCCCGCCTGAGTGGAGAGAGCAGAAGATTCCTCACCCAAGACCCGCTGGAGGACAGCGAAGGCGATTCCATGATTGTCACCATTTAGTTTCTTAACTCGCTGACTGTGTCTTCTTTACCGCAAAATTCATTCACTCTCGCTGTTGGCTGCTGCATAATGTTAATAAGAAACTTCGACACCAAGCATGGACTCTGTAATGGGACCAGGTTGTTGGTGGTCAACATATCCGATTATGTCATTGATGCAAAGATTATCACTGGGTCTTACAAGGGAGACAGGGCCTACATTCCCAGAATTAAACTGTTATCTTCCCCGGCTGACTTTCCTTTTTCTTTCAGTCGTAGACAGTTTTCTGTCCACTTGGCATTTACCACGAGGATAAATAAAAGCCAAGGTCAGACATTCGACAGCATAGGTATTTACCTTCCACAGCCAGTGTTCAGCCACGGACAGCTGTATATCTCACTGTCCCGTGCTAAGCGCTTCGACTCTGTGTCGGTGCTGGCTTAACCATCATCAGGCATTGTCCTGCAAAAACATCACCAAAACAAAACATACACTCTGAATGTGATGTAACCGGAAATTCTGGCGTAACCTATCCTAAAATAAACCATCTCTTCATTTTTATATAAAAACCTCTCCCATCATTCTAATATCACCTATTTTTCAAATAAACACCTCTCCTTCTGTCCGCCTTCTCCAGGCAACTTAACAAGTTCTTTTCTGCTACTCTACATCGAACGCTTTGACCTTCTTTGTGGCACACCATTTTCTGAAGACTTTACTTCGATCAAGTACGTCGACTCTTCTGTGTGTTTGCTAACTACATGTGGAAGGGTCTTCGGCAATGCCGCCGAATTTTCTACAATAGTTTGGTTCATATATATTTCCATATTTCCGCGACAGAACACACTCTCTTCTTAGATCACGTACATAAAATATTAAATGTTCACTTGCCCACAAACGAATACACATTACATCACTTCATTCATCATCCGTAATGTAGTCTGCATCACCGTATGTTAGCATGGTTCACATGCAGTGATGTTGCCGGTCCCAAGCCAGGATAAATGCAGAGGAAAGGTGAAGCTAACGCACCATGAGATACGACGTTAGCACACCATGGAGGTGTGGCTATGGTTTTAGCCCTCCATAAGGTGACTTCAGATGTGTTGCCTACTCACCTTTAAGTACCTTTAGCCTTAAGGCTATACAGTTATAATACAAGGGGTTTGGTCTTGATACCGACTCAGATCAAACAGACCCTAAAGGACCACATTACGGAAAACGTTTTGTTGTTCTTTCCTGGGTCTGTAAGTTCAGTGTTGGGATGCGAGGCATCTATAGACAACTCATACCCCAAGGCTGGCGTTTTGTACTCACCAGGCCAGTAACCATGCTGTCACCTGTTGGGACTCACTCCTGCTTTGAGACGGGCACTTATGTGGGGCTGTGGTAGGTCAATACATGCTTTCAAACACACAAATATTTCCTACAACGAGGTGAAGTTAGACGTGGTTCCTGCTCACCCATGGAGGAGTTGCAATGGTTTTAGCCCTCCATAAGGAGAGTTCAGACGTGGTTCCTGCTCACCTTCACCCTTTATTCAGGTATGGGTGCATGTAGACATATGTGGTGCCTGTTCTCAGTCGTAAAATGTAAGTGACTTTGAGTGCAAGTCGCAAAATAATATCTTCTCCAAGGTACTACCAAAGGCATTCATTGACTAAAATGTTTTCTTTGTAACAAAACACAAAGGAGTAACCACGGCCGTTGTAGCCCACTGGGAAATGATTAATACCATCTCCCTCAATGAATGTAGACAGAAGTGGTTCTTGTCCTACACTTATACCTAAAAAAAAAAAAGGTGAAGTTAGAAGTGGTTCCTCCTTACCTCATATCTTCTCCAAAGTTGTTCCGGACAGGTTGTTTGTGGTTGTTCTATCCTAACACATTGTCTTTGTAATCAGACGAAAAAGGTGAGAACACTACCATTGCAGCCCCCTAGGAAACCATTACACCGTATGTATACACGAACAACTCTACTCTTACAAAAAAACAAATGTTCACCAGGTACCTGCCTCACCCAAGGATAGTGAACCTGTGGATTCCGCGGGCCGACCGCTGCTGTTTCTTAAAACAATGTTTGAGGATAACTGTCGCATTTTTTAAACTGTCCTCCTCACTGCCGAAGCTTTATTCAGGAGTGTTCGAATATTTAACAAACACAATGAGAATACTTGGCACACATCAATCCTCACGTCATGTCTGAATCAAAGCTCCAACATCACTTCTCACTGAACATTATAAGCGACAACATAAAATTGTCCGCACATCATTCTGGGGTGTTCAATTGACCATCACGTCAAGGCATCTTCTCGGCTGAACATTCATAGAAACTGGAATATGAACCAATGCACCTACACCGCAAAATGTGTTACATGCATGTCGGAACACAAGAGCACATTAGTTCTACAGATAGACAGTATTTGGATGCAGCCCGCTCTTACAGGTGGAGTGGAAGGGCCAGTGTTCACTACAGCACTGGACTTAACTCCCTTTATTATTACTTGATAAAGTCTAAGAACTGTGGCTACGTGTACAGAATGTAGGTCAGGCTGTTCCAGCTAATACTCGTCTTCTGTACCCTATTCACCAGCAAATACAGCATCGCCGTCATCCATGTGTGGAAGTGTGAGTCTCATCGCAATTTGAGAATGTAAGTTACGATTATATTTTTCAATAAATATATATTCATATTTCATTATAACAACAACGTTTATTGCCACATTTTGTAAGTTAGCATGCCTGACTTTTTCAAAAATGTGGAAAAAAATTTGTATAAATTATAAACTTACTACAACGAATAATCTGCTAATATAATTAATACCCCGCATGGCAACATTTTCGCTGATAAACACAAAAATTGTAACATGCCTATCAGGCGTCAGTATCCACCTTTCTATACAAACATGCAATTATCTCTAAAATGGGTAAACTAAGCTAGTACCGACAAGACACTGCATTTTCTTGATTTGCACATTCTGTTTAAGCTTTATTTACAATAAGTGGAATGCAGAACAATCTTTCATTTTTAAAAGGAAGAATTTTTTTTGTATTAATAATTTAATTTATTCCCACTCTATTATGTATGATAATATCTTAGCTTACTCTGTGTCTAATTAGAGCACTACATTTCTGTGGTTACTTACCATCTTACTTCCAAAATCATTCACGAGGCAATTTTTGGTCTGTATACAGGTACATGTTGGATTAATATAATCATATAGATACACAGAATTTTCAGCTCCTCAGGCTGGCTAGCACAGCTTTCAAAATAAACATATTTATATTTCGAAAACGGCTGACCTGAAAATGACCTGAGAAGACAAATTACCTTATTTTAAATGTGCATAAGAAAATATATTAATTAAACCTGAATAACAAACTGTCATTCGAAATTAAAGGCCACGGACAAAAAGGAATGCCGAACACTATATGGGGACTGAAGGAGGAAACGATATCACCACGAAATCCTGTCCGTTTACTAGAGCAGTGTTTATGATGCTGTTTAAAAGTTTCTTAAGTAAACTTAATATTGTCTGATATTTTTAAAGAAATGTATTTCTTAAGTCAGTCTACAGTTTAGCACAAATTTGACTTTATCCAACAATTAAAAAATTGCTTTCTGACATAGGTGCTGGGGCCACGGTGTTTGAACGGTTAGCTGCTCTCCTTCCACCAAGGCGAACCGGGTTCAATCCACGATTGCATTACTCCCGTATTTTCTCATGTGGTAATCGTGCCGGATGATGCCGATGGTCCGCGGGTTTTCCCGGGTATCTCAAGGTCACTCCGCCCTTTTATTCCGGCGTTGCTCCGTACTCACGTCCTTCACACTTATCGGCTCTCAAGAACTCGCTGTTAGGAGCTACCCAAATTTATTCACTCACTTAATAAGGTGCATATATATGTGTGTATATTATATGCACCAACCCGCACCTTTGCAAAAGAGCAAAATTGTGTGACTCCACAATACTCAATTATAATTTGTCTAGTTATAAGAAAAATTGCCGTATTCTGCATCTTAGTTCTGGTACCGCTAGTTATCTCTGAAGGCGTTTAGCGTTGCAATGCGAGTTCATTAAAACCCTTTTCTTCTTGTTTTTTTGTTGAAGTGTAACTTTGAATCATTTTCTTATCAAAATACTTTATCATGGTCTACAAGAAAAAGTTCAATTATATCCTCAAAATTTCCTAAGTTATAAATATGTAAATGTTGTTATAAAATTGCTGTCAGTTAAGGAAACCTTATAACAATTTGTAATTTTTAACAACATTAAATATAAATACAAAAAAATAGCCTTTCATATATGATATTAAAATTCATTCCAATTTTAGTTTTTGCACTTTTAGTCGAAATAAGTAACATCAATCAGTGAAATAACATTCACTGAAAGTCAGTTGATAAGCTACTTCTTACTGGCGAATCAAGCAAATTAACTGGGTACTAATGGTTATAACAGTGTATTTTCTTTACATTCAGCTGGAATCACAAATAAATTACTGAAATTCAGCCACTATATTAATTAGTTATCTGGCAATTATTATCAGATGCCCATATTTTCTCTGATTTCACTGATTTAGCTCAATTATAACAGTTTCATGTTCAAATTGTGGGAACAGGTCCTGAAACCTTGACGCTTCTTTAAAAAAAAGCAGATTATAGAATGAATGTTTTTGTCCATTGGTTAGTGTTTCATATCGAAATAGTATGGTCTTAATTCACGTAGAGTACATTCATTCTTGCGCAATAGCTCTGAAATATTTTTGCCATTATATAAATCGAAATGGAGAAACGGTGTACGGGATAATTAATTGCACACGTAGGAATATCTCGTCAGTCGAAGTGCAGAAGCTATGACGCAGCAAGGCAATTAAATTGGTTTTGTTAAAGCGTAATGGCCGTCATACTGATTCAGAAACTTGGCGGCATTGCAGTTATTCTCGCTGCGGAAACATACTTTACAGAGGCAGGAACTGGGAATTAAAGCAGGCATCAGAAGGTATTATGTGAGAGTAATGTATTTATATATTTATATATAATTTATTTAAGCCGTTTTAAATATTTTAAAAGGAGCAATCCATTACGCAATAATTTTCATAAAAGTACGGTTTAAATAAATTCTTTCAAAATTGTTTAACGTCATTTAATTTTGCACTTAAAACCTGTCTGAACTAACCCCAACTCAAACATTTAAATGAGCACGGTGTATTCCAGAGAGAATGTGAGAAAGCAGCACATATATAACATTGCCCTCTTCCTTCCACTTGCTCTTTTAGAAAAATGAGACGACTGTTGGTTGCTTCCTCTGTTTGACGTCACTCTGAGGTGGGTTCTGCCTGTGTAAAGCTTTGAGTGTCTTATTACAATTACTCAAGTATTTGTAGAGGAAGAAAAGCAATAAGCTAATATGGTCATATTTTAGTTTCTTCTCTAGTGGTAGTTTTCAAAAAAGCACAAAACTTCTCTCAGGCCGCGTCTCAAACGGGTCAAGGAAACCTCTGTGTGGTCCTTGCACTCTGTTACCTCAGAGGGACGACACGTACAGCAGGCAATCTATAGACGTCTCATTTGTCGGAGAGAACAAGAAATAGCAATAGAACAAAGTTCTATAGTCGGTACTCTCTCACATTCTCTCAGGCATACACAATGTTTATTTCAATGTGTGAGTTGTGTTTATTTCAGACGTCTTCCAAGTGCAAAATTATGATGACGTTAAATTTTATTAAAAATTGTTATATAGGAGATCCTTGCATGTTTGATGTTATTAGAGATGTGGCGCAAAGGAATGAAGTTTTAAAAACGCCGGCATTTAAATGAAACGCCTTGATATAAATATAGGCATCCTTTCAGGGAAATTATTGCAAGAAATATCTACTACAGTTGTTTGATAGTTAAGTAACTCTAATATTATTTATGATCTTACCATCAGAGGTAACGTTTTATTGTGACACTCTTAATGTTTTATAATTTATCATACTTTGTCAACGTTGTAAGAACTGTATTCACACCTAGCATGTTCAGATCGATTCGATTGTTCCCTAGGTATATTATGGTACAGTTAATTTAAAGAGATAGATATAAAAAAAGTAAGAGAATGATTTATTCATATTTACTTACAACATCGTATGTGTAATTGGTTATGTATATTAGTAGAGATTAAAAGAAAGAACGAGTGTAAGTATTATTGATAGGAGCCAGGAGCCATCCACCATCTTCGTTATTATCACAGCAGCCAGCCACTGTTGTCCAGCGCGGCCAACATTGTGTGCTGCCATGATATAAAACTTTATTGTTGTATATCATACTATACAAAAACTATTCATACATTAATTATTCATATCCTCAATTGCCCAAAAGATTTCCGAAACAATGGGAAAAATTAATGGTCTGATAATTTTTTTTCGAACAATCGCTTAAAGAGTAAAGGAAGTTTCCAGGATATTCTACTTGTCAGTCATATAGTGATCCAAGTGGCAAGGAGGAGTCGTCTTTTTGATGTGTAAGCCAAATAGTTCTCGTAGCAGCAAGGCGGATTCAAAGCCATTCCATGACTTGGAGAAATGTTTCTCGAAGCTGCCAGGGGGATACAAGTCTACTTGACGTGTGAGCCAAACCTTGTTAATAAGGAGGGACTGTGGCCATATCAGATGCGTATGACCATGATATTAACCCTCGTAAACATTAATGAAAAAAATTGTCAACAATTGAAAAATATCAATAATAGAATATTAAACAAATGAAAAAATAAGAAAGAAATAATTTTATAAAATTCAAAAGTATTTAAAAAAAAATTTAGAAAACTGTATAAACACACCTTAAATCTGTATAAAACATTTGTTTTAAAATGAAAAAATTTTAAAGTTACAACAAAAATAAACGTTTTACAAACTTTCAGCTTCTGCTCATCTCCTTGACACATAATGCACTCTCGTACTCGATTCTCATAATATGGGAGAGGATACACTCCCAGGACATCCTGACATGGCAACAGCAGATTACTGTTATGCGCATATACTTATTGGATATTTAGTTGGCTCCCAACCTAACCATATTTCGCTGTTGATCATTGCCCAAAAATTAGTCTTCTTTGTCACACACATTTAACATTTACTTGGCTTTACATCACAAACGACCCACTGCACATGCAACATTTACTTATTATAGATCGATCTCCAACATTTACTGGAACACTCCATCAACCTCCCCACCCAATACCCCAACCACTACCCATGCTCTAAGACTACACTCTCCTTTACACCATTCAACTCATACTTCTTCTGTCATAGGATCTAACCCCAGAGAGGAATTATGTCTTTCATTTACAAATCTATCGGCCAGTGTGTAGGGATTTTTATGTGTGTCAAATAGCGACGATTCGAAACTTGAAGGAATTAATTATTCCCTCCTACTTTCATTATATTGGTTTTTAAAGATTCGTTTTCGTTATACTTTTATTCGTAACGCAGAATTTGTCCGAAATGAAATATATATAAAACAAAGAATTTTTAATAATGGGTTAAAAACTATAATAAACACATGATATATAACATTATGTAATTTACCAAATAACACTCATATACAATAATTCCTTTACAATGACTTTCTTAGGTAAGGAGAGGAGGATTATGTTGTATGTGTTGTAAATTATCAACTGATACCATAGACTAGCCTGAGCACTTCATCACCATTTGTTGTTCCTCGTGACACATTATTTATACTGTATTCATCGCTATCTTTGTAAACTAACACCTTATTAGGAGCAACATTTGAAGTCTTGGATGTTCATTTACAATTTTCATCCTTGTTAGTTTTTGGTTAATATTACCTGAAATACCATAGCAGGTCATATTATTTAGACCTTTAAAGTTCTACCCCCTCTATAATTTGGTTTATCAAATTGTTTCTCACAGCTGTCATAAATGATAAAATGACAATAATACTTCACATTTTAATGGAAAGTGGGTTTTCTTGAGCACTTATTCTTTAGTATTAAGCTTGCCTAGATCATGGGCAGGTTTATGAGCCGGAATTGTACAACTGTTCGACATGATGCAGATTGTTGTCACTATATAACTTCTCTTCTTTTTTGATGTACTACAACTCTTCAACTCATACTCACACTTCTGACAACAAAGAGAATCATAAGCTAAGCCTTTTTTCTTCACACTTTTGTTAACCCTGTAATGTCATCGTGCATTGCTTCTTCTACTGAACGTGTTATAATAGCAGAGACGTGAAGGTTTTGATATTGACAGCAAATTTCTCATGAAGTTCACATGAAAATCCTCGCTTACCGATGGTTTTATCATTGCATCATCATTTTTGTGTGTGCTTTGTGACGATTTGATGACTGCATCATTACTTACTGTTGTGATAACAAGTAAATCAGAATATATTGGAGACGGAAATTCATTTTCTTACTTAGCAGGTAAACAAACAAGTCCTTTTTTTTTTTTTGTTTTGATGTATGAAAAAAAATACTAGTTTAACCCTCATGGATTTGTCTTACATGAGTACTTCTAATTTCGTCAAACATAGCTGCAATTAGCAAAAGGTTTATCGCAGTACTTGCATCGAAGTTTTGACGACGATATCTTGGCGTATGATGCTGATAGTGCATCTGTAGGCGGCCCAGTCGAAGAAAATGTTGCCACTATCGTAGACATCGTTTGCTTTGTGATATCGGAATGCCTTGTGTATGCAGAATAAAACGTCATCTGTAGGAACAAAGCCAAAGAAGCTAGATGAGACAATATTAACCTCTACTTTTCTGTCAATGATAAGGTTATCCGAATAGGTACAGTACATATCATTCCCAATCTACCCCCACAAACTATTCCCCTCCCACTGTCGACCCATCCAACACACTGCATGTTTCAGCCGGAATGGATTTATATATTCCCAGAACTATCTATAAAAAACACCTACAGATTTCGATCTGATTCAGTATCACAGCCATACTTGTATAATCTATTTATGGTTTGTTAAAAAAGGTAAGTTTCCAATCCCTTTATTAAAGGATATACACATAAAGAAATATTCACGAATGTTGCCTTAAAGAAAATATTTCTGTTATGTGCATTCAAAGGTAAATATTAAGACACTCATACATTTATTTACATAAAATTTATTCTGAAAGTATTTCCTGAAAAATTATCGATAACACGAAAAATCGATCTTACTTAATGATCTACGAAATTTTTTCTTCGAAGCTAAGCATAATAATTTTGTGTCAAAAAAAAAATGATTATACTAATAAAATATATATATCCCACTCATTTCGTAGGCTATCATATGAAAATATCAGAAAAACATTAACTATGGTAACCATCGCCATATTGCGAATGGCTGCACAAGTCGCAGGATCATAGCGACAGTTATTATTTTGAAAGGCGTCACTAACATTGTCCTGTTGGCCATACATCACAACGTCACGGCACTGTAGAATCAAATCTTCTTAAAACGTTAGCATGGCTACTTCTAGTGTAATGTAATCTGGCCCGGTTATTACTGGACAGGCGACCAGTTCATCAACAATATGTCTGACGCCTTGGCATCCCTAAGAGGATATGTCGCTGGGCGGTGGCTGTATTGGCTAGTGGGCTCCAGTTCAAATATGAAAATGGAGGCACATACATCACACAGCACAGTTACATCTGTCTTGGGGATGCTCACGAGAGCCTGGAACGGTGTACTCGCTTGAGTCTGGTTGCATGGATGGAAGTCATCTCTAGAATTAAGGATGCTGAGAGCCAACCGATGTTTCATGTCCCGAGTGGAACAGCTCTACGATGCATTCCGGTGTATGGACTGTAGTTTGAAGCAGGATGTTCTGGATTTGACCGAGGGTTCTGTCGTGGTGCAGGGTTGCTGTGTCGGCGTTATCATGTGGAACATGGCGCACGTCGATGGTCCTTGACAGTCCTTTATAATCTGCGATGACTTGTTAGTGGTTCTATCATCTTACGCAGTTTAATACCTTCCCCCTGAGATAGTGGGTAGAATTTATAGTCGAACTTTCACACAAAGTATTATTCGATGTTTATTTCAAATATTCAACTATTCAAATTTACAAATAATTATTTTGTTTTAGAACTACTTGCCCCGCTTCCCTTTATTAACTGAGCAACGATTTATCTCTGGCTGCAGGACTTCGCTTTGAGAATTATCAACTGAGTGCTAACTTAACCGAACATCTTTGGTTAATCCTGTTATCATCTGTACCAATTTACAACGTCACTACATAACTACGTCAAAACTGCTTGGACTCTTTTTTTTTAAACTTTATTAACGTTTAATTTGTATAAAATATTTATCAGTCATTTACCCATTGGTATTACAATTAAATTGAAATAAATTGTACGTGGTGCACTCAAAGGTTTTCAAGGCTTTCTGGTCCATAAGTATTTCAAGAGTGAAATTCTGGTCATACCACAATTATTCATTGAGTATTTAATCAGGCAGCCAATATTTATTAATCTACACATTCAATTAGTTTAGTTTAAATATTTATTTTGAATGTGCAATGTTATACTCTTTTTATTTATTAGCTTTATACCCACCTATGAACAATTACTAACTTATTTGTAATATTATTAGAATGATATCACTAGAATCACTTTCTCTAGAGAAATTACATGGTGTCCTTTTGCCAAGTAATGCTTCCAAACAAATAATCAATTTATTTAATATACTATTTAGGCTTAATAGTGTCTGGAATTATGGTAGCAGAGAAATTTCTAATTTAACGTAAGAGTCCACAGTATAATGTGTTACTGTCCTGGTAATTATAAATTGTTTAACATTTTTAATGGGCACTGTATTTGAATGCTTATTTATTATACCCGTACGACTTTGAGCATGGTTTATGAATAATGAATGATTTAAACTGGAAATAATATGCTGAATCATTTACAAGCCATGATTAACAATTGCATATTTTTGAAAACAATTATTCTATTAACAATCGTGCGACACACTACGGTACATTAGTTTTGGCTGAGATTATGTTTCATTGTCAGTTTGTTTCACGATTACCAGGAGTTCCACGAATTTTTTTGTATTAAAAATGAATATGTTACTTGGTCCTGACGATATAATAATTAGTTGTCGTTAAAGTGTCTTTGCTAATCTTTTTGACATTTGTATGTTTGCTTTAAACTTGGATTTTTTTTTTTCAATGTTAAGTGTGTTAATTTAATTGTGTCTGTTGACCTTGAAGACAGCAGCCATCTGCTCGACCGACCGGCTGCAGTTAGAGTTTATATCTGTCGTACATAGATAGGTCACTGTTATTTGTGAGACTGTTTCTTTTTTTCATTTGACGTTGAGTATTCCTTATATCGAATATTATAAAGGCACGGTAATTTTAGATAGTTAAAACGGAGTTTAGAGTTTTTCGTTCATAGCAGTCTGTATGTTTGTGCTCACCACATCGAGTTTGTTTTCGCAGATTAGGTTTACTTTAACTTTTTATGGGAAATGACAATTCTGAGTTTAAAGTTGCATGGTAGTCTTAACCATTTTGTAAATTTTTCGCTGAGTCCAATGTTTATTTACATTGCGGTAATTTGTGTTAGCACGACTCGATTTTTTTCTTGCACTTGTTCATTTGCAGTTATATTGTTATTTTATTCTTTGGGCATAATTTTATTCACATTCACAGTTGGTGTTGCTTGAACGTAATTGTATTAACCGTTAATAACTGGTATGTGTTGTTTACTTTAGTACGCGCCTTCCGAGCGCCACGGTTACTTATGGTGGACGCCATCTTGTTGGACCAGTACTGCCAACTGAATGCCTCTGTTTTACACTAGTTTCAATGTTGTTTGTTTACCTTTTACGTTCATGGTTCTTCCTAACCACCGATGGTTTTTATATCTTTGGAAGTTATTACATTCTATTTGCGCACTCATTAAAATGATTTTGCNATATCTTTGGAAGTTATTACATTCTATTTGCGCACTCATTAAAATGATTTTGCTGAATTTTTATATAATTTTTCTGCCGAATCCAGGTTTTAAAATAAAATTATATTGGACTTGATTCTGCTTGCTACTTGTGATTTGTCTCGTTGACAATTTGAATTTCGATCTTTAACCATGCTTCTTTTTGTTAATAGTGTGTATGTAAATGCGTTTTCTTCGCGAGATTTGTACACTAAGTGTTACATAATTGTTCTGCTCGCGATGTTTCAGGACTCTTTTGGATTATAGGTTTTGTGGTCCAAACATNAAACGAGCGGGATTGCAACGCCACCATTTGGTCGTCGACAGTTGCAGAAATCCCCTCCACCGGTCACTGAGCGCGGCCGCCGAACCGCGCGCTTGATATAGGCCGTCGTTAACCGTCTCGTCATTCGTCATTCGTCATTAGTCCTTTGGGCGACCCGAACAGCGTAGAAGACCAGGAAGATGGGTGTCCGGCCGTCGCTAACCGTCTCCTAGATTCAGCCTCCGGCAACATTAACAAGGTGATGACGTTCCGGTTAGGGTTATTTAAAATGGCGTGAGTGAAGTAACAATAAACATAATATTAAATTCAATGTAAAGCTCCCCCGGTCAATGCTAATATAAATAACAATTGTATAACCGTAAATAATGTAATAAATTCATCAGATACTGTTTTGCACTACCGAATTAACGAGTCACTATTTGAGTTACGCCCCCCGCATTCTCTCATAATCTTTCATGTACGAATTGGCTGAAAAGCTAGTTCGTAACAATNTGGCGTGAGTGAAGTAACAATAAACATAATATTAAATTCAATGTAAAGCTCCCCCGGTCAATGCTAATATAAATAACAATTGTATAACCGTAAATAATGTAATAAATTCATCAGATACTGTTTTGCACTACCGAATTAACGAGTCACTATTTGAGTTACGCCCCCCGCATTCTCTCATAATCTTTCATGTACGAATTGGCTGAAAAGCTAGTTCGTAACAATTTTAAAGTCTCGTTGAGATTCCTTGCCGTTTCTGTTTTTACTTGCATTTATACAAAAATTTCATGACTAATAGCTACTTCGGCAGTTTATTTAAATTGGTACATTTCATATTTAAGTATTTAGTAATGAAATGATAAGTATTTTGAATATAACTACACAAATTTCCATGATAACTTATTAAGTTAATGTTTAATATATTTGGCATATTAATAGATGTTAATCTTGACAGTTCCTGCGGTAACTCTCGAGTTCGGTATTTCGGGAGATGGTCTTGCATTTTTATGAGTTGTGGTATGGAACAAAATTTCCTTTAGCTTAGTTTTTCCACAATAGTTTTGTTGACATTGTGATTGGCAACTGATTTGACAAAGATTTTAATGTCAAATGCGTATAGTTTTAATGATTGTTGTGAAGTGATTTTGTATTTGACTAAGTTACTTCAGATTATATCAACGAATTATTTGAATTATTACAAGTTTTCATGTGATTTTCTTAGAGTTAGTTGATGTGTAGGTACACTCCCGTACACTTCTTATAGTGTTTTTTTTTTAATTCAGGTACACTCACTGGCATTAGAGTTCCTGTAACTCTTAAAAATTTCGTTATGCACAATTTTGGTTTTTTGGAGTTTCTTTACTTCCAGGTGACTTATTGTTATGTTTTATTTTTGTCCAAGTTTGTAAGTCCGGTTTTTCGGAGCAATTTCAAGCTAGTTTATCTTGAGTTCCGGATTTTTTTTTTGTTTTAAGCCCTTAAATGGGCCATTACTTGATTACTCTGGTCCTCTGTGGATGGTGACCACATGGCTAACCCTGTAAAGAGCCAGAAGATTGTGGGTACACCCTTTTAAACCACCCCTCAATTTTCTCTATCAGGCAGTGTTAAACTAAGTGGTATCATGGATGATCTTGGTACTCCTTATTCTTAAAGAGTAGTTAATTTAGTGAAGTTGATTTTGGTAATTCTAGTGTTGAGGAACTTTTATTTCTTTTTTAAAATTAGGTGCTACCACGGTTTTTTCCATTCCCTTGGAGTTTTGATGAAATTTGTGTCTCGGATTTGTTTTTGCTGAGGCATAGAGCTTAGTCTCTTGTAGCTAACCTAAGGTCTAGTAGGAGGCTGATCACTCTCCAGTGAAACCAGAGTTTTTTAGTATTTTACGTTGCTGGTATTGCTGATTTGGATCCAGAGGTGATGGTTAATTTGAACAGTCTTTAGTTTTAAGGTGTATTTCAGTTAAGGTCTCACTTAGGCTTAAGGTAAGTCTTCCAGAGTCAAGAACCCAAGTGCATCAAAAGACCCAGTGTTTCCTCTTACTCAAATTTACTAAAAATACTCTGTGTTTTGCCACTAGACTGGGCAGCAGTCCCAGGTCCAGGTATCATTCCCGTCAACTCTTTGGAGTTTCCCTCACAGTGCTCACCTTCACAAATTTGTGCCATAACTAAATTACTATATAATTACTTGTTTCGAAACTAAAGATTCTTTCTCTACACTTCCTATGAGGGTTAATGTAGTTAATTTTGTGTGACCAAGGAATTCTTTTCTTATTTTTTGTTAACATACTTTGTTCAACTCATTTAATAATTTGAGTAATGGTTTTAAGACTATCTTACAGTTGCGTTTTGTTAAAAACACAAGAGCGTCAGCTTTCATGGGAAAGTCTCTGCAGTAGAAAATTTCCTCAAATTTTGCCGCTAGTTATTTTCCAAATTTGAACTTAATTCATATATATTTGTATCATTCCCCTGGTATTTTTTTTCAATAAGTTAAGAAACTTTTGGCCAAAGTCTATTTACTCTTATTTAAGGACATTTGTTTTGTTTCAGATTTGTTATTTGTCGTGCATCCATGCACTGGAAGTTAGTACAGAGTTAACTTCACTGCTAATCGTAACAGAAAGTCGGTCGCTTGCTGCAGACAGCTCAGTTTGCAACCGGATGTTAGTTGACATGTTTGTATTTCTTAGGTGTGGGAAANGTCGCTTGCTGCAGACAGCTCAGTTTGCAACCGGATGTTAGTTGACATGTTTGTATTTCTTAGGTGTGGGAAACTTAATGCTCTTCTTTGTTTGCGCTGCTTGCCAAATGTGCAATGCATATAATTTCTTGCTGTAGAACAGTTGTGTGTAGTTGTGGACTGTTTGTGGTACCACCAGTACTCTCTAGGAATTCCATCTGAACTAATTTTTACACTTTTGTGCCCACGTACAGTGCGCAATTTTGTATCATTTTGGTGCCGATAACAGTTTGTTTTGCCTGAAGCTCTGCACAGATGCGGTCGCGACATGACGTCTTTGCTGTGTGCTCCCATGTTGTGGTGTTGAGGGAAGGGGGGATGCTGCAGTCAGATGGTAGCACTGCAGCAGTTTATGTATTATTTTAGTTGCATTAAGTAGAAAAGGGCAGAGAGGGTAATAATAACGTTGTATATATAAAGTTTTTCATTTATCTTATATAATCCTACGCATATTCATCTCTTCCCTCCGAGATTGAAGGTCGCATTTGTAAACAAATTTTCACAGGAAATATATTTCCTTGTTCAATTCACGTATTCAAATATTCAAGTTTTCAAGAGTTTATTTTGTTTGAGAACTACTTGCCGACTTCTTTTATTTACCGTCCGGAGTTAGGTTTTACCTCCGGCTGCATGACGTTGTCTGGAGAAGTATCAGCTAAGTGCTAGATTCATAGAAAATATTTAATTATTCCTGTTATCATCTTGACCACATTGCCATGTCACTTCATACGTGTGTCATAACAGCTTGAACTTTTTTTTAATAATATTTGTGATGTAACATGTGATTGAAATAATTGTGTAATTTATAATATTTTTTTAATGTGAATCATAGACCATGTAAAATAAAATACCCATTTGTATTGAAAATTAAATTTAAGTCGATAGTATGTGGTGCATTCCAGGGTTTTCATGGTATTCAGGGCAATAGGCATTTCGTGATTTAAATACTGTTTATACCACAATCATTCATTGTATAATTAATAAGAGAGCCAGCTGTCTTTTATCTACAAAATCACTTTTTATAGTTTAAATATTTATTTTAATCTTTAATTTTAAACTTTTAAATTATTAAATATGTGTTTACGTCTATGCAATAAATTACTAATAGAAAATGTAATTAGCAAAAAAGTTACTAGAATGCGTTTCGAGGTAAAGCATACGTGGTTTCCAAATTGCATAGCAATGCTTCCAAAAGATTAAAAAAGAATTAATTTTACAATAGAGGCTTAATGGCATCTGTAAATATGGTAGTAAAAAAAGTATTAAAATTCAACGTAAGTGTCCACAGTATAATGTGTTGTTGTAGGTATTATAAATTGTGTAACATTTTTTGTGGGCACCGTTTTTAATTGTTTATATACCATTCATATAGGTAATTCCTGAAAATTTGAGCATGGTTGACGCATATTGATTTAAACTTAAAATAATATGCTGAATCGTTCTCGAGCTTTGATAAAGTACTGGATATTTTTGAAAGCAAACATTTTATTAACAACCATGCGACACACAACGGTACAAGTTTTCCAATGTTCTCAATGGTACATACAAACTCAGTCACTGATTCTCAGAAACACACACAGCCGTGTAGTTATTCTCGTAAATATATGATACTTATCGCATTAACATTAAGGGTAAAATGGCATTACAAATCCAGTGATATATGTTGATCTGTTAAAAAATATATTTCACCAAACAATGAATGTTTTCGAGTGTAGTGGCCATAATCTAAGCGCAATGTGTTATTATATTATTTTCAGTATCGAAATTCATGGGTTATCCGGAAAGTAGAGTAAAAATTCTGTAAGTAATAAGGTGACAATAGTGCATCATGTAAAAACTGTACATTTCTAAATAATAACAATTCAATATCATGGAAAACGTTCAAAATATACTGTCAGAGTGTCGGTGACATTAATTCAAACAATCTGTTATATTGTTATTAAATATAGTATTGTAATTAAATGTATTTATGAACAGAAGTTTAAAAAACACGACATCACCGCCAGACTTTCTCGCAGAAATGCACAAAATATACGTTGTTGTAACCAAATGTTAAAAAATATGTAAGCCCCGCAATGATGGATAATTTGGAATAATGAATATGATTCGATAATAAGCAAAATACATGTGATTTTATTTCTTAGATATCGCTACTAACACTTCGTACAGTTGAAGTGCATAATNATAAGCAAAATACATGTGATTTTATTTCTTAGATATCGCTACTAACACTTCGTACAGTTGAAGTGCATAATTAAAACATAGTGATAACTAAGGTTAATAGTTACAATCATCTGTTGGAAATTATAGTAAATTACTTTGTATTAAACGTACTG
Source organism: Clitarchus hookeri (assembly GCA_002778355.1). Classification (NCBI taxonomy): domain Eukaryota; kingdom Metazoa; phylum Arthropoda; class Insecta; order Phasmatodea; family Phasmatidae; genus Clitarchus; species Clitarchus hookeri. The sequence continues at coordinate 104,471 of NQII01001114.1, read as the reverse complement.
TGCGTGGCAGACATCTGGGCAAGTTTCAGTTGGTAAAAGCGCTGAGAATATCGGAGGAAGGAAAAAGATGCACACTATATAGCATGCTATCAGGTGTCTCACAGACATCAGGTGGTGCGTCCTCACTGCTGTTACGAGTACTGAGTAATGCATGTTTGTGGGACGGTACTATGTTGTCGGATTGTTGTGTTGTCACTTCGCTACAGACAGCTGGGTAACAGGTTACATAATAGCAAGTGTGAGGGAACTGGCNTCGGATTGTTGTGTTGTCACTTCGCTACAGACAGCTGGGTAACAGGTTACATAATAGCAAGTGTGAGGGAACTGGCTTGCCCAGACTTCTTCCAGTCACTGTAAGATATGTTTTCATAAATAATGGATTTATATACCTACCTTCGTTTCCTTAGTGGAGTGTACATCCACAGTTTTAAAAGTACATAATATGTACTTTTATAAACGTTCGCGACCTGATGGACATTCTTAATAAGAGTCTGTGCGGTGTTTAAAACGGTTTTTAGAGAGGGAACGTGCTTTAAGGCATTTACACAATTTAATTTGCCTTCTTTTCAAGGGAAGAATTCTGAAAATAAACAATACCATTCCAGGAACACATAAGGGATTTTCTCAGTCCAAAGTTCAAGAAAATTTACACTTTGCAGATAACTTTTTGCACAGTATAATATATATTATTATGTATATACATACATTTTTATATAGGGCAGACACTTGTTTATTTGTGCTGTTTGCATATTCAATTTATGTTTATATAATGTTATCATCTGCTTAACTGTCAGGTTTATAGATATTATAATTAATTTATTACATATCTACAGTTTTGCACATGTTAACATTTCAACATTTGTTATCAGTGCAAAGGGAAAGGGGCGATAGGAAATCAAAGATAGTTGTGAATTAATATTATATGAGATCAAAATATGCACCGAGCTGGAAATCAGTGGTACATAAGTAGGTACGGGAAGGGGAGAGACATAAAATCAAGGAGGACCAAACATCACAATTAGCTATCTTTAAAGTGAAGCAGCAAAATTAGCTCTAAAAGTAGACTTTTTCAGACTAAATTCTAACAGTAGAATTATACAGCCAGTGGAAACGAATTTTATTTAAGTGTGTAATGAATCTCATTACACTCTTGCTAATTACTAAACTTTTAACACTACAGAAAAAATTAAACATTCCATTAAGATTATGTTCTCTGCTTATTGATAAAATTACTACTTTGACATTAATTTGATATGAGATCATCTGATTTTTTTTTTATTTTGCAGATAGCTGACTACGGTAAGCATTAAGATGACAACGTCATTGAAAAAAACTACACCTATTATCATTTACATGATTATTTTACGTTCAGCTGCCCATAGCGAAACATTAGAATTAAAAAGGAATATAGAGCAGGTCCACACGAATATTGTCTCAGCTGCAGGAACAGTGGGTGCAGCTGTGTGTGAACGTGACGTCAGGTATTTTGTTATTATAACAAAGAGCACGTCGATAATCATCGCAAATAAGATAATAAAATGCCTTCAGGAAAATACTTTTAAACCTATTTACACCTTAAGCAATATAACTACAAGAAATGCTGGTCCATTTAATATTAGTACTGTTGGAAGCAAGACATTCGTTATAATTTCAGACAACACAGAAGATAAATTTTTCTTCGAATCCGCAGCTGAAATTTCTCATTCATTACTTTGGGACTGCAAAGCTAACTTCTTACTTGTAATAACTACAGCAGTGCAGGGTTCAACTGAGAGGATGGAAGAGATACTGAGGAAGTATTGGACAAAACTGGAAGTACTGCACAGCCTCTTTATATTCGCTTATAAACATTATGATCATAACTTTAATTTAATCACTGAAAATATTCTGGGTTTGAGTTTCAACCCATTTAAGCAAGGGGGTTTATTTGAAAGGAGATATTTGAACACCTCTCATTCATATAAATGTATGTTTAATGAGGCACTGACTGATGCAAAGGGTTTCCCAATAGCAGTTCAAATTCCTAACTTCCCTCCATATGTATACAAACAAATTTCAGATAATGGCGATTNTTATTTGAAAGGAGATATTTGAACACCTCTCATTCATATAAATGTATGTTTAATGAGGCACTGACTGATGCAAAGGGGTTCCCAATAGGAGTTCAAATTCCTAACTTTCATCCATATGTATACAAAAAAATTTCAGATAATGGCGATTTTATACATGAGGGCGTTTTTTATGATGCTTTTAAAGTGTTGGCAAGAAAATATAATTTTTCTATAATTACATCTCTTAGTGAAAATTTTGTAGATATAAGCGAATGGTCTGTTTCAGAAACATACGGAGAAAAATATGACGTGTTTTGTTATCCGAATTTGCTAGCTGACAAAGAGATCCTAAAGATATCTTCATACCCATTCACGGTTAGTCGCTTGGTATATGTCGTGCCAGTTGCAGAAAAACTTCCTCGCTGGATGAACGCCATTCTGCCTTTCTCTTTGGAAACTTGGGTAGCGTATTTGTCATTTATTTTCTTTGTGATGGTCGTTTGCCGACTAATAAACCGCCCACAACTTCCGCAACTACGCATCCTCGAGTTATATCGCACGTTTCAAGCAGGATCCATATTTCACCCTCCACGAACGAACTCTCTACGCCTATATCTATTGTCACTCATTATATTTAATATAATATTTAATAATGCCTACACCGGCTCATTTCACAGCTATATGATGGTGCCCCAGTACTTTAGAGAAATTGACACCTTGAGTGATCTGTATTCGAGGGATATGAGTATTGCATTTGCTAGCCGTCAAAATGAAGATATTACATTCAATACATATCCATTGATTGAAGGACTGGATGGAGATAATCCAAATGATAAGATATTTTTGGACAGAGTGGTACCTGTAGATACACAAATTGATGGTTTGGATATGGTCAAAACCCACACTAACGTTACCACAATTACGGAATTTTCTTTTGCATTTTATTACTCAACGCGTGAAGATAACCTTAGGGGTAACCGTCCACTTGTCCATATCATGAATGAAAATGTAATGTGCATCTTTTTGGGTGTTACAACTCGTGATAACTTTCCATTCTTAAAAGAAATTAGTTCAATGTCTTCATGGATGGCAGAATTAGGTTTCGTTGATAAGTTTTTTGGTGGACTTATTTCAAGTTTTGAAACTGAAAGTATGAAAATGATTGTAATTGATAGGGTGATGTCACTGGAATGGAAACATCTGGAGTTCTATTTCTGTATCTTATTAGGTGGTACAGTTGTAAGTCTGGCAGTATTCCTTGCCGAAATATGGGTTTCTTTTTGCGGACCAAAGAAAACTAAATAGCAAAATACTCATTACGTAAATATTGTTAAAGGCAGCTACATGTAAATCCGAAACCTTTACGTACCTAATGAGGATAATATGTTTTAATTAACATATATATTTATGTAATTGATATTAAAAGTTGTCCTGTATTTGAAATTTAGGAAAATTGCAATGACTTGAACTATTTTAAAAATAAATTTTATTATTTTGAATGATTACACTTCTTTTTTTCTTAACTCTTTCACAACGGGCCAAATTATTCATAAATTAATATTGAATAAAATAAATGAGGATTTTCTATGTGCATATAAAATTTTAACAAACGCAGACATACGGTGGCTTTTATATGATTTTAAAACATATATTACAGTATCAGTAGAATACTGCAGTAGGGCTTAAAGTGTATACATTTAGTCAAGAAAAATGTAACGCAATAATTTATTAAAAACTTCATTTAACTTAATGTGGTTTGGTGTCAGATTATCTTCCACTTACTTTTAAAGTGACCGAATGTATTAGTAGAGTACCTGCATAGTGTAAGTAATTTTGCAGTCACAGATTTTTTGTATAGGCATTGGTTTTAGATTGAGCTAACTTGCAAAATGACGTTTTCAGTATAAATGTTTAAACTATAATGAAAAATGAGCTTGAAATATTACAGAATTTCTGGCTGTAAAAATGTTGTTAGTAACAGGAATTGTTTAAATATTCTCACATTTTTTTATTGAATTTTTTGCTTCAGGAAGACTTTAATTTAATAGTTTGTGTCAAATATTTCATATTGGGATGAAGCACAAACTTAGTTGTTCGTTTTGACAGAGTCTTATTACATTTACGTTATTCTTATTTGACCCGTAAAACGTGTATATACAAAGATGGTAAAATTTTCTGTGTATTAATTAGAAGTGATGTATTACTAATAAACCTATTAATGAATTAACTACTCACAAATCTTACAAGATATGCAGAGATTCATTTTAGTAGTATATTAATTTTAACAGTTAGAAGAAGGATCTATCTGGTTCTATATTGAAAAATAAACGTTTAGGAGAAACTGACGTTCTTATATTGAGAATCAAAACTACCCATCTTCTTGTGGAAATTTATGATTCCACCAGTGTTACCCACATTTGTTCAGGTTATTAGAGAAGCAGCTATAATTACAACGCCACATATGAGCTCCTGGCAGGTATGTAGACGGCTGTCGCTGTCCATGCCTGTTGTCGACTGCACGAATGCAATTGTTAACTGTCCAGATCAGGTAGGAGTTATGGTGTATGGTCTATGCTCTTTCCAAGGATGCTACAGCTGTGATCTCCTCATCATAGCAGGACTGTTTGACTGCAATACTTAGTTAACACGTGCTTTTCCTTTAAAGCATTGTGCACACGAGATTTATTCAGTTTGTAGATAAATCAACTACTATTTTAATTGTAATATATTAAACAAGGCTTTCTCTTTTGGGAATGATTGACATGCCATTTTAACGAGGAATGAAATTTAAATTATTTTGTAAAAGCTATAACCCATGTGTTTATACACCTGCTACTGCAAATATATCCAAATTACCATGTATTATATATAATATATCTACTATGTAAATTATAAATAGTCTTTATAATATAAATTGTATAGTTACTAAAGTGTAATATAATGTATTTATCTATATTGTTTACATTTAGTTTATATAAAAATATAATCACTCAGCAGTACACAGTCCCAAGGAAGCTCACTCACGATAGCTACACTTCTCCTAAGGCTTGTGTAAACCACTGAACTGGGACTAATGCATTGGTGTATGTCCTTAAATTACATGGAGTAAAGTGGTTTTCTCCACTCATACGACACCACATTGGAGAAATTACATGTAAAAGCCTATCATTGAATATATATAGCTTACCATTTGCAATTTTTCTTTCCTATCTTCTTTGTGCAGAATTCTGGGCACTTGGCTGCCTGAAACCCACTAGGTTCTCAGTCATTAGTGACTCGTGTGATGTTATGTAGCTTCTATTTATATAAAGTGAACACAAGAGCGGTGTAAGTCACTTCGCTCCATTTCATAATAGAAGACGCACCACTGCTTTACTGACAGCACAGTCGTCTACACCAACCTTCCTGGCATTGAGTGATTGTGAGTGAGACTACTTAGGCAAAGTCCAACATGCAAGGGGATGTTATAGAGGAAGATACTGGCCCATGAAGTTAAACATGATAATAGGTTCGTTAAGCAAGTGCATAAGTGCCAACAACATTCATTTATTGTTTAATTGTAATAAAATATAATTTTCCGAATGAAAGGGAAAAAAATTATTCTGCTACATCCACTGAAAAGATAAAATTATTTTATATGGAGGCAAACTCCCATAACGTCCAACTTTATTTTCTCTGAAAAAAATTTATTGTTAAAAATATAACTGAATAAAAATACTCCACTTTAAAATTATCAACATATCGATACCGATTATTGTTATCTAGGTTATAAATCATACATTTGATCTGAATTTCAAATACAATTTTTTAAAAATTAAATGTCAAACTTAAATTGTTTGCATAAAAGTTGTCGCACTAGAAAGTGATTTTAATGAATATTTTCATTACTTTAATATAAATTATACCTTTTCCGTGAACTTGAATTTGATACCATATTTTATATTTTATTTATTAATTCACTAAACATTTGATAATATGATATGAGGGATGATATTGGTGTATATTCTAAATTGTTTTAAATTACTTTTGTAACACACAATTAATTCTGATGTGAAATATTAGGAAAAAAAATTTAATTAGATTCTGAAGGTTTAAGACAATCGTATATTGATACAGAAAAATTTCTCGCTAATTAAAATTTTTACGTAATTGTACGGCTAATGGTCGAGTATTTCCTAAAAATTATGTAGGTCAATGCAATACTATTTTAGAAGGTGGGTTACATAATTGCGTACAATTAAATATCTTAACTTTATAAATATAGTGCACATGAATTAGAGCTTTAATAAGCCAAGTTTGGTTTAAACTGGTTGTGTGGTTCGAGAGGCAAGGCATAACAAAAATATATTAAACTTCCAGAATCCAAATAAATGAGTGAATAGATTTGAACCCTTCTTAACAACAAGGTCTTGAGTGCCCGAATCCAAAGAAGATATTATTAAATAAACGCTTATAGGTGACCTATAGAAGTATTACTTGCATGCAAAAGCGAATGGGATCGACTTGAATAATGCCAAGGTATGGATTTCAATTTAACTTTTAGGATATATTTGACATTGACATATAAAAAATGTTTTTAATTAGTGATATTTTATTTTCATAAAAATGAGAGCTGCCCGCATTACAAGTTGAGCTTAAATACGATATTTATGCAAATGTATGTACGTATATGTATATATAAATTAATATAAATACATATAATGATATAAAATAAGGCAGACTCTCGAAAAAAAGTTTTTTCTATTAATTGAAAATGGGTTTGCTATAGTTTTATGTATTATTGGTAATATGTGTAATATTTGTGATGTAGTGATATTTGTACTTATGGATACAAACACTCAATATTCCATAATACAATGTATTTCACACATTATCTATTACTCCAAAATTACACAATTATAAACATAAATATATAAAGAACACATATATTAAGTGTTTGCAGAAATAACACGTAACAGTAAAAGGAAGGAAGTGCATTTTTATACGGAATGCGAAATTTAAATAACACCCACATTTTATTCAAAAATTAATATATTTATGTGTTTTCACAAATATCTGTAGCAATTTCTGTATTTTTAGGAACGTTACACATACTGTAGTTATTAACAAATTACATACATAATAAAATCAAAAGAATAAAAATATTGTTTGAGTATATTATCAACAATTTTTACAGTGTATGATTGTTATTGTTAAAAAATCTTTTCTTTAGTACCAGATGGCAACAGTTTCATAGATTTTACGATCGCAGCGTCCGTCTTGTCATAGGAATAAAGGGAAGTAATTTGTATCCCAATCTTACCAAAAATTCAACATTGACACTAAGATATATAACTCAATATTTATATACATCAGTTGAAATTATGACGTCCTCTGTGACTGCATATTTAAAAATCATACTCGCAACAAGTTACTCAATTATTAAGAAATGAAAACCTTATTAAAAAAATTGCTACGAATGAAACACGCAAAACATTACAAAAAGTAACAAGTATAAAATTTAAGTTCTGCTATCAAGTAAAATACTAATGCTTCAAGATTAAAAAAGCAAAGAATATTGAATAATGCTGTGCAATTTAGGGCGTAAAAACGTAGGAAAATGAGTGTACATATATATGCGCAAAGAGGCATACAAAAATTCATTAAATATATATCCATAATTACACAACTGAATGCTTAAATGATAGTTTACTAAAATTTTACTTTACCAGAGTTTTATTAGCAAAATAACTTTAATTTCAGGCTATTGTGATAATCAAATAACATTTTATTATGTGATCTTAAGCATGTCTCACGCCTTGTACACTTAGCATACATTTTTTTACCTGTACATTTTTTGACCACCTAGTTGTTTGTAGTAGACAATCGCACTGAAAACTATGTTAGTCAAAGTATCTTCATTTTCAGGAATTTCTAGTTGTGAAAGTAACTGGTATTATTGTGTTTTCATGTATTGTTAATTTTTAGGAATCAGAATAATAAAATATTTCGTAAAACTTAACCAATTTTATACACTTTTTTCTCTTGTTGTACTGATATGTTAATATTAAGTTTTAAAGAAAATAAATTTTACACTAAATACTTTATAAAATACTAATATTTTAATGGAGTGATATATTTTCGCCGTTGTTCATTATGATACTGCACGTAAATAATCCAAATCTCAGTTTCAAATCATTGAAGATGAACATAATTTGACTATTGTAAATACAGCAGAATTAACAAAAACATTCTTCACGTCACTGATATTGCTATGCATTGGCGCCCTTCATCCTGGTGCTTCACAGACAAAGAGGCTTGTTTCAGCAACCAAAATACTTTTTTGTATAGGTACAGTAAAAAATGTTGTAAGTGAAGTGAAATTATTTGCTTGTTCTTATTTGGTTGGCCCAAACAAATATTTTGTTGGTGCAACTAAAGATTTGTTTTAATCTGATTACATTTAACAATTTCTGTTAATGTAATAAACTGGAATCCTGAATGGCATTTGAACCTGCATAATTTGCACCTTAGAGATAAACCCATGTAACTATACCAAAAGTTACTAATGATTACATTCAAAAGTTTTTAAATATACGAGTCTCAAATACTGTACAACGTACGCAAATAAGTATTCCAAGTTTTACAGCTTTACTTATTAGTTTGAGATTTAATTATATTCAGTAGGATGTTTATACCATTATTAAGCATCGACCAATGCATTGACATACACAGTTACTATGCTAATTGACCCAAAATACAAAACAAATTATCGAGTTGTATTTTTGAACGGAGGCGATAAAATGATTTCTTAAACAAATAACAGGAGATCATTTACTTGAAAAATATTTAAATTGTTTAATTTTATTTGACTCAATACAAAGGTTTTGTTTACTCAGGCGTGCATATTGGTGGATGAAAATAATAAATGTTGTTTCATTTCTAGTTTTATTTACTAAACCAAAAATTTTGTTCACCCAACTAAATATAATTTTTGGCCATATGTAAACAAGTATTTTACTGCTCGAGAGGTTAAAGTGAAATTAAGTGAGAGAGTGAAGTGATTTGTGTGGCTATTTACATTGGTATCTTGAGGGCCGTCAAGAGGGAAGTGAGGTATGGATGGAACCGCGTTAGAATGCTTAACAAAGGGGAAGGGGAGATCTCCAAGCTAACACCCCAAAGAGCGGCATGGTCAGGCACGATTCCTACCACTTCACAAACGTGACCCATGAAGTGACATGAAACTTCGTCATTGCAAGAGATAACTTTGTTTAGTATGTTTTCGTGATACATTTATTTGTTTCAAAAAAGGGCTCAAAAATAAAAAAATATATGCATCTAAAGATAAAAAAGATATAATTTTATTCTTCCTTTGATTCATACCCATAATGTTTCGATTTGAAGTTAAATATATAAACAAATTCGATTCATCAATTCTTTTGTTATGTAGTGTTTCTTCATAAGTATATTTTAACTGTTGCAATTCGTTCTTTAACACAACACAGCGATTTTCTGGTCGTTTACGCTTTTTATATATGTTATATTTGGTTTACGAGTAGCAATTGTTTAGGTCTCTGGCAGTTCACTGAAATAATATTGTTTTCAGCGATATTTTTCAGAGGTAGTGGTGGTGAAAGTACGTGGTGTGATGTCTTTGTTATATTCTGTACCTTATAAGAAGGCCACTTTTTGACAGCTCGGCGAAAGTATTGCCAGTGTTTACATCTGAGTACGTATCCTTCCACCATCAGCTGGTCCGTCAAGTCGGGGCTGTACTTTTTATCAACACGCTGTCAGTTAATCCACTTGTCATTGTACTGTAATGCTTAACAAATTTTAAGATTCTTTTAAGACTGACATCTGTCTAAAAAAATAAGTAGGTTATAAAAGTAAAAATACAAAATGTTGCAAATAATTAAATATTTGCTAACTCTTTTTTAATTTGTCCGAGATAGTGAATTTGCGTTAACATTTGCGAGACGGTCTGTTATATACATTATCACACCTTGGACGTTATAGCTAATATATTCGAGTGGGAAATATGTGACGTGGAATAACGTTAGAATTGCTTAAAAACTATTCACGCGTGTCTCATTTTCTAAGGAAACAAGGAGATGGGCTTCGAGAGAATCATATGGCATATAATTTACGTAGACGAACGATTACCGGCCGAATATAAATTACTTGTACTCCAAATCGTTGTGTATGAAATATATGTTACTTTAAAAATTATGCAGAGCTCGGGGAAAATAAAACAATTGTCATATGTTTGTAAATTCGTTATATATAGCTCAGGGAAACGGTTCATTTCTGGCTGGTAATACTTCACAAAGATCCGACAGATGGCGCGCACAGCACGTCACGGTGAAGTTGGAGATACCCTTTTTTTGGCCAACAGATAGCGTATTTTTTTAAGTTGATAGTTATTCTTTTACGGGCAGAAAATATATTTAAAATTCGTGTCGTTTCGTCAAATTATTAGAAAAATTATTCAACATTATTATGCAATATTTTTGTATGCTTTTGGAATAAATATCAAGGTCGTGTTGAAAGCGAGTTTCGAGAGGGATGATACGACGTGAAAAAGCTTTTTGAAGTTAGCACAACTTCAGAAATCTTTTCCACGTCGTATCGTTCAATTGTTCATTTTATTTCGAACACCTATATATAACTACATTATCACAAAGTTTAGTTTTTAACTCTAACAACCATTGTTTTGTGACCTCGTAAAATAAAATGTATCAATAAATCTATGAACTCTTTCTTATCCGCGAATTTTCTGCTTTTCTGAAGTGCATTGGCAGTGCACTCAGAATAGTCAACGTAATTTCAACTTTTGTTCGTTTGTGCATCAGCTGATAGAGGATTTTGTAAATGGCACTTTGTTTGTTTCGTATACGTCAAGTTTCCAATCACTGACTGTCAAAATCTGGCCTTCTTATATGAAATGGACCATAACTAGGTTTTCTGGTGTTGGTAACGTAGACGGGAGATAAAGGCCTGTTCGAGTTCCCACCACAAACATCTAACAGCGATTAACGGGGTGGTTTACTTGGCGAATTGCAGGGTAGAGCCAACTTTAATTCTGATTAAAGTGTATTATCTTCTAAAATGTGACATTTTTGGTGCCAGGACACGGGAGAAATTGAAAGTTGGCCTGGCTATATTTATTAGGTGGTTGTAAGTTGACGTAAGATGCAGATGATTGTTGAGAGTATGGTAAACATGTGATACCCATGTTCAAAAATGCTATTTTTAAATTTGTATTTACTACGCTTGAATGTTATTCCGTAACTTTTTCTTGCGTTAATAACCGAAAGCCATCAACGCTTGCATATTACCTTAGCATGTGTCTTCTTTCTGTGTAATGTGTTGGTGAAATAATTTTCCTTTCGTTGTTCTTGATTTTCCTCTCACTGTTATATTTTGATTTTCGCCTTCTCTCTAACAACGTTACTTTGAACTATACTTTTGCCTTTTTACTGTCACTCTCGTTTTATATTTTTTATTTTTCTCATTATTTTGTTACCACCCCATTAACAAGTAACTGAACAGTTTCTGCCAACAGATTTCTCGCATTTTGAGGAAGATCACTGATGGTCCGGCCTGTAACCCTGACTACCATAGCAGTTTGGGTGTTATTATCCAATCAAATACTATATTCTAAAGCTATGCCTTAAGTAGTGTAAGTATTGGGATACGGGGTCAGTGTATTTTAAATGGGAGTGTGCGGGTTGTGTGGCTGAGGACCGCTTCTCCGGCTGACTTACGACTTCGACTCGATACGGGATTGCTGGGCTACTCGAAGGTGCCCGGCAGTTATACCCGCTTACTCTTCAAGCATATGTGTCTAGTTATTGTGAGCATATTGGTTTTATAGATATAAGATACGTCAAATATATTATCTTCATTTGTTATGTGATTATAATATTTCTTTATATTTAATAATTTTTTAAATTAAATTCTGTTTTAAATTTTACCGTAATTAGACATAGGGTATTGCGTAACGGTGTAAAGGTATCTCAACTACATAAACGGTCTCCTCTCTTGAAGACTTATTAAAATATAAATATATTTATTATTATAATAACAAAACGTCTTAATCTATTTGACGAAGATAACGTATTATCACCTTCTCTTACACTTAACAACTTTTCACAATGAAATATATAAATAATTATTTGGAAAAAAAAAATTTACCTAAATCAATGTCTACTATAAAATTATGAAGTATCTTATATGAAATATGTAATAGCAACATACATAGAATCAAATCAACCTCAATTGTGTACTTACAGGATTTCTATTTTGATGTATGTTTTTATGTGTATGCATACATATATGCATACACATAAAACCACAAAAGCATATGTCATATATCCACATCCATATAATTTAGCTGTATTCAAGAATAAAGTACATGATAACATTTACTGGGAAAAATTCTAATACTGTAGTTTAGTTAAGGATTTCTGTATGAAAGAAAATCATAGTTAATATATATTTAAACACTGGGAGAAAGACAAAGGAATTGATTAATTAAATATATTTTATCTTTGGTATATCTGAAATTATATAAGTTATCTAAAAATATATATAAAAGTAAACAGTACTGCAACGTTTACTCGAACATGCTCTGTCCCACACCTACAATTATTAACAGAATATTTCACTAACTAAGCAATAACATAAGCATCAGAAACACCACTACAGTCGCATGAAGCAGAAAGCACATAAGTTACAGTTATTATAAAAGGGAACCTCCACAATAAATATTGTTTATATCGAACCCACATTTCATGCTCCTTTAAATCTTTATCGAGTGACCAAGCTGTTCCGGCATCCCTTTTGTAATTTAGTAAATTTTATTGTATCTTTTGCTTCCTGAGGTAAGCAGTTCCAAAATTTGTTTGCGGTGACGATGAAAGATAAAGCCGAAGGTCTGTTGTGTTTTCGTACTACAAGTTTTGTTGATCGAAACAACGAGTGTTTGAAGTATTGGGCGGAAAGAAACGAGACAAAAAATATCAAGAACACGCTGTTATAAACAATTTCTTTTACAAGCAGATTTTGAGCAATGATCGTAGATTTTTTAAATCAAGCCATGAGAGAGTTTGTCTGTATTTGGTGATATGGTCTTTCCTTTAAAGATTACAAATAAGATGTGTACAGTGGCTTTGTATTCGCTGAAGTCTCTCAGCTAGAACTTTAAGCAGGTCACAGACCACTATATCAGCATAATCAAAGCGTGAAATTAAAATTGATAATGTTAAAGTCTTCATTAATTTCGCAGGTAAAATTTTAAGGGCGTTCGTATGAATGCAAAGTTACATTTGTTTGTCTACAGATGTAACTGACATGTCCTCTCCATTTTAAAATTTCACTTAATATTACGCCTAGGTTTTTTACGGAATTTGGTAGAGGAATCGGCTCTCCATCAGGCATTTTATAAGAAGTGTTAGTGACGTTTGGTGATATGAGTAGCTCCTCGGATCCAATTATAAATCTCTGGCTTTTGTAAGGGTTTAGTAGTAGGCAGTGATTTATTGACCATTCTATTATGTTGGACAATTCATGTTAATTTGTGACATTTATTGACGTAATAATACCGGGATGAGATGGCAGGTAGATTTGGAAATCGTCTGAATAACGATGGTATTTACAATGTTTTAGTAAAAATTAAAAAAAAAAAAAATCAAAAGAAAACTCTGAACAATGCCCTGGGGAACTTCAATTTTCACTGTGCGCCAAGGGATTGCTTTTCTCCGGAGACAACTCTCTGATAACGGCCAAACAAGAAACTTTTAATCAATTCTAACTTTATTTTGAAGAAATTAACATGATATTTTGGATTTTTCAAGTTATAGATTTTGGTCAACGGAATCGAATGCTTCGTTAAAATCTAAGTGCCAAAATCGTTAGCTAGCTGTTATCAATAATAGGTTTTATGTCATCAGTGATCTGAATAAGATACGTACATGTGTTAAAGCCCTTTATAAAACCAGACTGACAGTCGACCATCATATTATTTTCAATACTGTAACTTTAATATGTCGGTGTGCGATTGAATGGATGGTGACATGCATATATATTGATGGTGGCTAAGCTATGGTACATAAGGGGTGAGGGGTGAGGGAAATGGAGCAGCGAGAGGTGTGTTGGTGGTGGCGGGTGCGGCGGTTGATGTTAATTCATAAAGTCAATATTTCGCTTTGGGGGTCGTAAGATTGATCGACTATATTGTCAGTGAAGTATACAGGGGAGGGCTTCATACGTGTTCTGATAATCGTTACAGGGAGTGGCTGTGCTCTGTCATATTTACGAGAATTATATTTTTAGGGTCATACACATCCAACATGGTTGTTCGAATTAGGCACGTAATTTTTCCGTCGATGTTCTCTTACATTTTTGTAATTTTTCGCGATTTTTTTTTTATTTAGCGAGTTAAAGGTCATTTGGGCCAAGTTTACGTTCGCCAACATTCAACATGATGGTCGGAGTCAGTAACATATTTCGTTCGTCCATTTTTACCATTTTTTTTTCAATATAAAGAGTTCAATGTCCATGGGGTCAAAGTTAAGATCGCCAATATTCAACAGGGGAGTCGGAGTCGGTAACGTAAAATGTTCGTCGATTTTTATGATAGTTTTTGAATTATTACACATTTTTTAAAACTATTTATTTTCAAGGTCATTAGGGTCAAGGTTGAAGCCTCTGGCATCCAACATGGGTGTCGGAGATAGTGACGTAATATGTTCCAAAACTTCTATTAGTTATTTAGATTTTTTTGTGATTTTTGTATAATGTTTTATTATAGGGAGGGTTGTGATAAGGGGTGGGTGTGTTGGTTGGATGTTAGGGTTAGCCGAAGTGTAGTGTGAGGTAACATTATATGGTTCACGATTTTTAGGATAAATGTTTCGATTTTTTGCGATTATTCTCGAATTTTTATGAATGTGTTTTTGGCGGCAGTGGCGGGCGTGGGTGTTTTAAGGAGGCGGGGTGACTGAGAGGTAAACGTTAATGTTCCTGTATTTTAAGAATAAAATTTTTACTTTTTTGCAATTTTTTCTCAGTGTTTTTGTTATTTGAGGGCGAGGGAAGATGGGGATAGGTGAGGGTGGTGGGGCGAGTGTAGGGTAATCATTATTAAATGAATTTTTTAGAATTTTTTTAGATTTTTTCTAATAAATTCCAGTTATGTCAGGAAGAGGATGGTGTGAGGTTATTGCAAAGACGGGTGATTGGTGATGGATAGTGGTTTAGATAGCGGGGTGTGGACGTGGTAGGTGCTGTTTGTTTGTGGGGGGGGGAGGGTGGAAGGGCGCCATTTCCGCTGATCCTTCCTGTACTCTGGACCTTGCTCGGAGTCTAGAATCCTCCTCTACTGGTCTGAGGATTAAGTGACTCATTCTGCAAAGAACCTCTAATCTTCTTGCTTGCCTGATGATTTTTCGGTGCTACCTTCGAGGAGTTTAATATATGCTTTTCTCATTTTAACATTTTTTTTTTTTTGTGAATAAAGTGATTTTTTGGTAAAGTAGTTAATTTCGGAAGTGATTTTTGTGGTGAAACAGGCAATTTCGTCCCAGGCCTCAGACCGCCTCAACTACCGAGGTGGCTGGTGGCTCCTGGCTCTTTAATTAAAATCAATCCTGTCACCGAAGGAACTTTTCTCTAATACATATTTTATATTCTGTAAAAGTTTTTACCTCAAATTTTTTGTGCATTTGTTTTTCTATGTTTGCTGGATTGAAGTGAGTAACATTATTACGCCGATAGCCTGTTTATTAGCTTTGGCCAAGATTTTTTTTTGTAGTAATTGTTCTATATACATTTTAACTTTGAGAATTTATCTGTAATAATATTTCATTCGGAAAAGAATTTACTGCATTTTTTTATCATAATTACCTATCTAAGTCACAATTTTCTCTTTTGGGGCTGTTCAAATAAATTTAACTAACTTATGTATAGAAGTCAGATAATTCCCTATTAAAGAAAACTGCAAGAGCGACATCAAGATATTTATAGAATCGTACAAGGAAATGTTATTGCAATTTTAATTTTAAAAATGCATAAAATAAGGAATTGTTAGCAATTATAAAATTGTGGCTGCCACTAAATCATTTCCGTCGTAAAATTTTAAGCACATAGTGTGGTTTTATTTAATTTGTACTTTAAAATAACTCTAAAATATTTTCTTTTAATGTTAGTTTGCATAAACCATGTGATATGAAAAATGTAATATGAAGGAAAGGTAGGGTCACATGATGTCTGCAAGTTATAGCAAATTTTGTCGTTGTCAACGCCATTAAACATAATTTTCTAATAAATAAATTTTATAAACAAACCTCTTGAACGATCGGTATTAAGAAATATCCCTGGTTTTAATCAGTTTCGAAATGGTACCACTTTGAGTATAACATACGAAAAGCAAATAATAAATAGTTATTTAAAAATAAAATAAAAGGATATTTTACATTTTTTGAAAAAATATAAATGAAAATGAAATGATGGTTCACATTTGCATTCAATGTGTAAAATGCACTCTAGGTGTAAACCAAAACTCGTTGTGTTAAATTTTTCGGGTTTTTAATTCCATGACAATTAAATGTGTGTATTGCTGTATATTTATTGTTATCGGTCAGATTGCCATATATGTCTATGACCTGCACTTTATTTACCATTTTCACAGGGAAATATTACTTTATATACATAGTGTAAGACTCTGTAGAAAGGAAGACATTTAAAGTTCAAGTGACTTAAAAAACTCCATAACACGGCGATTATAACACCTATTATACACTGAGATGGCAAAAGTCATGGGATACCTCCTAATATCCAATCGGACCTCCTTTTGCCCGGCGAAGTGCAGTAACTCGAAGTGGCATGGACTCAACAAGTCGTTGGAAGTCCCTGGCACAAATTTTGAGCCATGCTGCTTCTATAGACGTCCATAATTGTGAAAGCGTTGCCGGTGCAGGAATTTGTGCACGAACTGACTTCTCAATTATGTCCCATAAATGTTCAATGGGATTCATGTCGGCCAATCTTGGTAGCCAACTCATTCGCTGGATTTGTCCAGAATGTTCTGATATCACCCCGAGCTGTGGTTTTGGAGGAAGGTGATTCACACTGTTCTCTAAAGGTACAATTTCCTACTGAAGTAAACACAGGGCGATTGGAGTTCAAAAAAATCTCGTTTTATTATTGCTTTAAAACAAGTTAATTGCCACACAAGTTCTCGAGACAACTCCCTCCCGTTTATACCAAGGGGGGGGGGTGTAGAGGGGTAGTACTCTTCACACACGCTGGATGACTGTACTTATCTGTCCTGTTGTGCTGGTAGCTGGTCCTGCAGTTGAGGTCTGGTGCGCTGGAACTGACAGGCCTCGGCGTCTGATGACGGCCGGCTGCCGTGGTCGTCTCCTCGCGGACTCGTTCCGCCCTCCTCGGTTCCCGTCGGCGTTGTGCAGGGGTTTTCTCGGATGCTTCCCGCCTTACATCCCGTTTGTCGGCCTCTGTCATTGGTCTGTTGCACGCGGCTGGCTTCTCCTTGAGCGGACGCCCTTCGGTCGGGCTCGTCCCTCGCTCCCGTTCTCGATGTAGGGCAGTAACGGCTTGTTCCTTGCCCTACCACGTCCCGGCTGGACATTCCCACTAGCTCGACGTGGTCTTCCGGCGAAGCTCACCACTCGATCCTCCCCTCCTCGGTGCGTTGCAACTGCTTGGACTGACTGGCTTCTGCGGTAAACTGGCTGGTTGACTCGCGTCCGGATCTGGCGGACCCCTTAATGTAGTGACCGCCTATCTGCGCATCCCGGGGTGGCAGTACCGTACTCCCGTGTCACTTTCGGCTCGTTACTGCGGCTGATTGATTCCCTGCTGGATTGGTTTATGTTTCCCACTGACTGCTCGTGGCAAACTCCCGTCGTCCGGCTCCGAACACCGGACGTCTCGCGGACGGACCTCCGACCAACTATGTCGTTTCACTACTCGCGCCTCACTCAACTGTCTCACGGCTAGCGCCGCACTGAACTGTCTCACGGCTAGCGCCTCACTGACCTCCCCCTTCCTCTCTCTCGTCGTTTTTGTAGGCTCCCATCGCCATATTGAACTCGTGTTATTTCTGCAGGTGGCCGCCCGATGGCCCGCGTCCTCTCGGGGTTATAAAACAACGTGTGCGGCCCTCCGGCGCACGTGGGTCCGGTGTTGTCCCTCGATCCTGGTTTACAAGTTTAAGCACTTCGTTCTGTGCGTGCGGAAATATTTGGGTGGCCTCTTGGCTTGGCGTATGTGTGGTTCGCCTGCCTTGCCGCTATTCTCTCCGCACGCCCGCCCCAAAAGCTCTCAGGGTTTTATTGCGGTGAAGCCCGGGGTCGTGGGACCTCGGCGTATCTTGGGGCGGCTGCCCAGTGTAGCTGTGTTCGTGCCCTGGTGGCTTCCGTTGCCTCCGGATGCCGCCTGCACGTGCAGAAAACTTGGGTGGCCCGTCTTTGCAGCTGTGGGGCGCGGGATCCTTTATTTCGGGACACGTTCTCCGCCCTTAATATTTATTGGTGTAGACCTTCGACAGGCTTCGCTAGCGCATGTGTTCTGGCGGCAAAAAAATGCCTGGACGCGGGGAGCGTCAGTTCTTCAAACCAATCGCAAACAGCTGTGGCCCCGTGACATGGTGCATTGTCATCCATAAAAATGTCATAGTGGTTTGGGTACATGAAGTCCATGAATGGCTGCTAGTGGTCTCCAAGTAGCTGAACATAACCCTTTCCAGTCAATGATCGGTTCAGTTGGACCAGAGGACCCAGTCCGTTCTATGTAAAAACAGCCCGCACGATTATGGAGCCACAACCAGCTAGCACAGTTCCTTGTTGACAACTTGGGTCCATGGATTCGTGAGGCCTGCGTCACTCTCGAACCCTACTGTCAGCTACTAACAACTGAAATCGGGACTCATCTGACCAAGCCACGGTTTTCCAGTAGTCTAGGGTCCAACCGATATGGTCACGAGCCCAGGAGAGTCACTGCAGATGATGTCTTGCTAAGGGACGATGTCTTGTAAAGGCACTCGAGTCGGTCTTCCGCTGGCATAGCCCGGTACAGCCAAAGTTTGCCGCACTGTCCTAACGGACCTGTCCGTCGTTCATCCAAAATTGATTACTGCGGTTATTTCACACAGTTTTGCTTGTCTGTTAACACTGGCCATTCTGCGCACACGTAGTTGGTCTCGGTCATTAAGTGCAAGCGGTCGGCCACTGCGTTGTCCGTGGTGGGAAGTTATGCCTGAAATTAGGTATTCTCGGCACACTCTTGACACTGTGTAACTCGGAATGTTGAATATCCTAACCATTTCCGAAACAGAATGTCCCATGCGTCTAGCTCCAACTTCCATTCCGCGTTCAAAGTCTGTTAATTCCCGTCGTGCGGCCATCATCACCTCAGAAACCTTTTCACATGAATCACCTCACTACAAATGAAAGCCCGACCAATGCAATGCCCATTTATACATTTTGTACGCGATAATACTGTCATATGCATATTAGCATATTAGCATATTGCTGTCCCATTACTCGTGTCACCTCTGTGTATATGTATACATTAGCGAGCAGGCGCACTCTAATATTTATAAACAACAACATAGCTGACACCAGCGCCCCTTTCAGGCGTAGAGGAAACTTCAGCAAACGCCAACCAAGATGGCAGACGAATAAGATGTAAGATTTAACTGATGTGGGATAGAGAATTAAGACATAGGTAATATGGAACGACAGGACATGAAGTAGCAAGATGGACTGACAGATCATAAAGTGGAAAATTCTAGAAACACGATGGCTGGAAGTATAAAGACACGGACATGGGGTAAAATGTCATCGGGTCAAGTGTCTTGGGTCAAGGGTCTTGAGTCAAGAGTCTTGGGACTTAAGACAATGGTCTTGAGTTTTGAGTCAATGGTCTTCGGTCTTCAGTCAATGGTCATGAGTCAGTGGTCTTGACTCTTGAGGCATGGATATTGGGTCTTGAGTCTTGGCTCTTAAGTCTTGTGTATTGGCTGTTGAGTTTTTGAGTATTGATTCTTAAGACAAGAGTCCAGATAATTCCGTCAAGGTTTTTGAGTCTTGAGTCAATGGTCTTGAGACTTGAGAAAATGGTTTTGATTATTGAGTAAATGGTCTTGAATTTTGGGTTTGAGGCTTGAGTCAATAGTTTTAGGTCAAGGGTCTTGAGTCTTAAGACGATGGACTTAATTTTGAGTCAATTATTTTGAGTCTTTAGTCAATTGCCTTTAGTTAAGGGTCTTGAGTATTGTCAAGGTTTTTTGGGTTTTTTTTAATTTTTTGGGGAATATCTGTGTTCAAGGTTGTTAAAGGTCACATAAATGAGGTCAAGGTAATTTTTAAAGGTCAAGGTTATCTTCATTTAATATATCTGTTGATATATACACCGGCCGCTCTCGTGGGGTTTGGTCGTGTAAGAAGCTTAGTCGATCCACCTGCCGTCGAACCTTAGACCACCTTCATGTTCAGCTTTAAATCAATTTTTTACTTTTTTTTTAATATTACAATTTTTTGGGATTATATAATTTTTTCTGCATTTATTGGAATTGTTTTATTTCCAGTTTATCCAAGGTCATGGGTATAGGGTCAAGGTCATGGTCACGGGTCAGGGTCAAAGCTCACATGGATCAAACATGGTGGTCGGGTGACGTCACAACATGGTCACTGGCCGGCAACTGGAGCCTATTCCAGTTCCTCTTGCCGCAGTCTCCCCATATATTCTAATTACGTGAATAATAAAACAGAACAATAGTTGTTACTTATGTAGTTATTTTATATTTTATTTACAATTATTGCAAATATTTGGTTTTTTAACTAAGATAACAGTGAAGATCCGTTACACATGAGTTACTAGCGCCTACCTTGTTGCAAAATTATTTAGTTGCCTAAGTAAAAGCATTTAGATTCCCAAACCCACAGGAATAAACATTACATAAGTAAGTCTTCCTTCATTTTCTTCTAATTCTGCTTATATTATATAGAAGAACAACATACCTGACAGCATAACAGCGAAAATACTCCAAAATCATCAATATTGCAAAACGATTGTCTCATCGATGCTGACAGGCAATATCACGCCCTCGCACCACACATAATGTCGCGCTCTTTGGAAAAGTGGAATACTTGACCACGCAGTCGCTAAGATAGTTTCCAATACGACGCCTTTGTGGGCGTCTCTTGTGGGGACTGGTGACGTGCAAATTACTTCCCTCGCAAGTGTGACGCCTTGGGCGTTATTTACTATTGAATGCTGCGGAACGAGGAAAGGGTGAAGGAATAGAACATGGCACAGGCATGTTGTACACGAGGCACATTAACACAGATACGTCTCAAGGAGTTGGTTGCGTAGTTCCTACTTTAAGGCGTTAAGGGAGAGACAACTCTTACAGGGAAACAATATGGAATGACACGACGTTGCTGATGAGTATACAGTAAGTATTTATCCAACTCAACACACATTCCCAGTTCGTATTCTTCAAGTGACTGCGATATTGCGATAAACTTGTTACTTCACTAGCCTCTACATTAACCTACCCATACGATCGAAAAAAACCACACTCTCCATTGGTTTTAGTGATTTTTGAAAGTCGTAATCCTGGCCACTAAGAATTAAGTCTCTTGAACTTTCAATAATTGCCTTGGTGCAGTCTACAAGAGTTAAAGGAAAAAGAAAATTTCGTGTGGAAATGGTGAAAATATAATACCGGCAACATATGCAAATGTCTTTGACAAATAAAAGGCAAAATTGAGCCATTAAAAACTGTCATTTAAAAATGTATTATGACTTGGCAAATACTGTATACTATGAAACACTAAATATACGTGCGTGTTTATTAATTACAATAGAACAGAAACACAAAAATTATCATTAGTAGTTTNCTATGAAACACTAAATATACGTGCGTGTTTATTAATTACAATAGAACAGAAACACAAAAATTATCATTAGTAGTTTTAAAAAAATTGTATGTAACATTATTTTTTTTCAATTGTAATACTTTTTTCCCACTGTATGACACACAGTTTTGTAACACTTGAATATGATTAATGTCAGGATATTTTGTTACTTTTATTGTGTTATAAAGTTTCTTTAAAAACCTTTATTAAAATTTATCCATTTGAAAGTTCTTCTAAAAACGGTATCGTCACGCTGTTGCACTTTCTTTAACCGAATGAAAATATTATAATATTAATTAATAATTAAAGATTATTAATATTCTGGAAAATTGCTTTTTAATACTGGTAATTACAGCACATATATAACTTTTTTTAACAACTGAAATCAAATTATTATTCCTTACCCAAGCGCCAGAAAAAATAATATATTATATTAAATAAAATATTTTAATGTAGTAAGTTAAAAAAACATATTTTATGACTTAACGAAATATTTATTGGTTACTAAATATAACACAAAAATATAACCTTTCTAATAACACAAGAAAATTAAATAAAAATAGTAAATGTTAAAAGTTGATATATATTTTACATTTCCAATTTAAAAAGCGAATTATCCTCAAATTTCTTTCAAAATTTAACGCAAGCTGATAATTTTTGCTTATTCAATCTCTAAGTAAATATAATTCCAAGACACAATGTGCATATATCAATGAAGGAACTGATATTTCACCATCAATTTACGTTTTCGTATTAGATTACTACGTTCTCACTGACAGGTGTATCTTCACTTCCATGAACATTGTGCGGTTACATTATTAGGCACGGAATATTATCTAATGCGTGTATATGGAATGGAGATGATTCTCCTGCTCTAAACCACTAGGTATTGAGAGCTTCTGAGGGTGAAGCGAGATAATTACGGAGCAGAGCCGGAATGCATAATTATTGAATTGGAAGATCCCCGAGGAAACCCACAGACCAGTGACATTGTCGGGCAAGATTCCCGCCAGTAATCGAACCCGGTTCTCCTTGTTGTGTATATATATATATACATATACATATTAGAAAATAGATATGTCAGTGATAAACTGGTGTAAAATATTTTTCCCTTTGTGCATCTTCTAAGTTATTACTGTCTGGCAACAAGACTTCGAGAGTTGTTTCAGAGTAAAAAAGGTTCTTAAAATTACTCAGTGTTTCACCAGAGTGAGAAAATATTCAATTATATATATTTTTTTAGTTTTATAATTGAACGGAAATTTTTGATTTTATGATCACAGGAAAAATTTATGTGTGTAACTTTTACCAAAACTATATTCCCTGCAAAGAAAGCATATATTTTTATAGACAATTATCAGAGAGAAATACTACTGCAATACTGTGGTTACCCACACGGGAGGAGATTTTAATATAAAACTCAGTTTTATGCTCGATTAATTAAATTAATTTCCTGTTCAGCGTCTATTAAATAGAATAACTCTCTTGAATAGGTTTAGATATATTGGTTATTCCGTAAAAACACAAATTGAACACGTTAATCCCTTGAGGCTCGAATTAAAAATAATCATTTAAGAATGCTCTAGATTTTAGTACATTAAGTATTTTGAAATAAAAAGGTTACAGTCTCATATTTCGGCATGACCAATAAAGGAAGCCATGCATACATATTTTAATAGTTGTCACCACTTTATCCACCGAATATCAAAACCCCATATTACTGGATGTCTAAACTCTAAAGAGAATACATTCCTTTAACTGAATCTCTGTTCAGTGTTTTTTGTTGTTCTTTGATGAGTCAGTGAGTAAAGTCGTATTCTTTTAACAAATTAGTTTAATATTTTTGGTATGCTTAATTTGATAGTATAATTTCGTTACTTTTATAATAGAGAGCACATCGGTTCTTTGTGTTGTAAATTCGTTATACTAAATTAAATTTAGTCTCTTTTTAGTGTAGGGAGTACCAAATTCACAAAAATATTTTTCATCGCAATGTGCGTTTGAAACACTTGGAAACTTACTTTGAGAGGAGTAAATAAATAAATAGGTGAAGTCAAATACACATAAAAATGTGAAGTAAATTCTAAAGGTCACTGACTACACGAAGATTTTATCTCCCAACTTACTTGCATTCTTAGTTACAACTTCAATGTCACCTCTATTTCTGCGTTACATTCACAAACCTCCTATTCGATGTGGGGCAAGAACATCCTTTCAACGATGATTTACTTAGTTTACCGCAAATATGTCCAATTTTCGTTAGGTATTAAAACAGTTTTATACAGTAATTTACAACGTTTAGGATAATATTTTAGTCTATTTTAATTTTCCTGTTGCAGATTTTTCCCCATTTTAGAATATGTCGACCATTACAATTTGATAGTATATAACACCAATAATAGTTTAAATATCTTTACGTAATTTTAAATATAACAAGCAAAAATATTTTGTTTTTATGAACGTAGCCAAACATTCATAGAATGTATAATATGGTGTTCATATTTGTGCACTTTAGTTAGCATTTAATTTTAACTGGAAGCAGCAACTCACCGCCCAAATAAAAATAAAGTAACAAATTTCAAAAATATGAATTAAAAAATTACTTAAGTCCAAAATTAAAAATTTAATTTAGAAACTTTATGCCAGTCACTATCTTTCTGAGAAGATCAGCACACTGCTGGCTGGTCTATAAGAACCTCGCTGACACCATTTTGATGCACACAAGACCACCCACTAATGCATACTTTATATAATCATATATTTAGACGTTGGGCTGTACCATATGTCGAGACATTTTATACATGACTGACTGTCTTCATATATAGAAATAATTCCTGTAGAAAACCCCCGTTTCCTCACCTAATCCTTTCAGAATACTTAAATCGCAATCTGCATCTGCTAGTGACCCGTATTCCGCTTCAGTAGATGCAAGTACCCCTGTATACAGCTTCTGTGTACTCTACATCACAGTTGCACCTTTCACCTTGATCATATGTCCAGATGTGGATTATCAACTTGGGTCACCTGTAATCAGTTTCCTTCCTTTGGACACGTACCTTTGCTACAAGTCCCGTGTTGGAGTTGGAGTTACCATTGTCATTGTGCTTTATTTTGAATACCTGCATACAGTTACAAGACTCTTTACCCCGGGGAAGTGCGACTAGTGTCAAAGAGTCATTCCTCCTGATGCACTCCATCGATTCCTGTTTAGCCATATACCACTCATTTGCACACTCCCCTCCTTTGAAATCTCATGTAAACCAACTAAATTCTTCTCCACATGTGCTGACCACCCCAACTACATTGATAACTTACGAATAAACTTTCTATTTCTGTTTGAGACAATCAGAAATTTTATGCGCGAGTTTATTACAAAAAAAGGATCAATTAAAAAAAATTGTCAGGATATGCCGGAGGCTTCCTTATATACACACTTAGAGTGAGTGAGTGAGTTAAGAGATTTGGGCGGCTCTTAAGAGCGAGGTATTGAGAGCAGATGTAGATAAACTAAAAATACTCTTTTATTGTCATTAAAATCGTTTTGAAACCTTCTAATCTGCTCATTTAAAGGTCAATTAATAAAATAATATGCTTGACTTTACTTATCTGAAAACCAAGTTTCATATGCCGTCAATACAATTTCGAATTCAAAGGCATTCATAACATTAAATTATATACAAAATATAATTATTCTAGTTTTGCACCTGAAGACATTAAATCACGCACGAGACGTTCATATGTAATATAATGTTATTTTGAATTATCACTAGTTTGGTTATGCTTCATGGTCAACAAAGTCTTTCATTGTAAAAACTGCCATGCAATTATGTTTCTTTCAAATATGTTTTATCTAGTTTGGTCCAAATTTTATATTTGGTTTCTTTGACCCTTAATACTATTTAAATATATGTCAGAGATGCGTTGCACCAAAGAGATTTAAAGTTTTTTGATGCCTTCCAACTACACGAAGACTTTTTGCATTCTTAAGAAAGGGTTCATGAACAAAATTAAGCAGATATAACTCTTCCAGAAATGTTGCGATCCTACATTTCCAACTGTCATAGTTTCAGTGATCAACAAGCGAATTATTTTGTGTCTTCCTCCAACTTGGTTATTATTTTCTATAACGTTTGAATAACCTTATTGAACAATACAATTCACCTTAAACAACTATAAATGACTTCGAATATAAGAATTTATAAAACCCTTTTATGAACTTTAGCAAATAGTCGTAGAATAAATAGGAGGAGAATAATGCGGACATATGTTCTGCGTTCTAATACTCCACCCCCCTCACCAACACCCTCCCACCCCTCCACAAGGTGCCATGTGCCGACAATTAAGACTGAAGGCTGGCAAGCATAAAAACCCCGTTTCGAGAGTAGTGGGGAGTCAGTTGATTACTACCGCCCAGAGTAGGAGGTCAGTCAGTTGATTAGTAACGTGCAGAGAAGTTAGTTCGAGAGAGCAGTGAGTCGAAGATCGCCGAGCAGAGAGTTAGGTCAGGGGTTCGGACCCCTGGCCACGTCAGTAGAACAGCAGTCCAGTGAGACAGCAGCACCTACAGGCCTTTGCCAAAGGCCGCCCATCGCCGGAGATCACCCACCACAGCTGACAGCACCCGCAGCAAGAGCTAAGTATACAATCACCGTCAAAAGAAGCCCCCCTCCATCACAAAGTCGTTAGCAGTCAATCCGAGTAACCAAATTATCACAGTACCATACCTCTCCAGTGCTGATGTATTTCATTTGTGTTGAATTCGAGACAATATATTCGTCCTTGACAAATGAAACAGTAAAAGGCTTCATTATTACAATACCCTCAACCTCCAAGCACATTATAGGCTGTTCCTGGGGGCATTAACCACGACACTATAAGCCACACTGTCTTCCACAGTGGCGGTATAGCGTCAAGTTAAATTGGCTCCCAACTGTGGGGCGTACACAGCCTAGCGTCAAGTAAAGCGGCTTCCCAACTGTGGGGCCTAAATACGTCAAGTTAAAGTGGCGCCCGGACGTGGGGTGTAACGCTAGTTAATGTATCATACATCAAGTTAATTTGGCGCACAACTGTGAGGCCTACATACATAAATAGTTACCTTTGACAGCCATTTTTTAAGATAGTTCCCTATGAATAATAAATTTTTATGTCCTAACTGGTTAGGCAATGAAACGATTCCTACCAAATTTGGCAGACAAGTAGTATTTCGGCAGATGATGTCATACTATATGTTTCAGGTATGCCAGGCACTTATTTCTAAAATGGTGACCTTAGTTATATTAGCATAGAATATTATATCGTCTAAATCATGTAATTAACTCGAACTCAATTTGTATGCTCATAATACATATTAAAACTATCAAATGTGTCTACACCGACCATCTTTTGTCCGCCAATCTGTAAGATATGCCACAAGCAAAAAAATATGTTCTTATGTACTATCTCGTGAAACAATTAAAAGATTCCTACCAAATTCAGCAAACAATTTTCACAGCAGCAAGATGTGAAAACGGCTATGTTTTAAGTAGGTCAGGCACTTATTTTCAAAATGGTCGCTATATAAACATTTTAGATCAGGATCTTTTATTAACGAAACAAATTACTACTTAACTTTGTATTGTAGCAGCATTAATTACAACCATAAAATTTGTCAATGCAGAACCTCATTTCCCTGCCATTTTGTAAGTTATCCCCACATTAAAAATACATTTTTATGTCATACCTTCAGAAAAATTTCAATCATTCTTACTAAATTTAGCAAAGGAGTTCAATTGTTGCAGACCATATACATAAATATGTATATATATTTATTTAACAATGACATACACTTATTTTCAGAAAGACAGCCTTAAAATCAGTTAAACTTATTGTGATATCTGCGAAACAACGTATACTAGTTTACCTTTACTTTGTATATTGGCAGTATACAATCATCGAATGTGCTAAAACATAACATTTTCCGCCATTTATTAAGATCAGCAAATGAAAATATGGCGGTTTTATACGATATCTCAGGGACCCATAAAACGATTTTCACAAAAATTTTCACACAATTAGCACTATGTTAGGCCATGTACACTTAAATGATTTAAGTGGCGCGGTCACTTTTATTTTTAATGATGACTCCGTAAATATTTTAGGTAAGTGAACCCTATCATTCGACACATTTTACACATTAAAATAAAACAGAAGTTGATGCTCAAATCTTACCTCCGTTATGCAGTTGATTGCACACTTGCTTATGGTACGAGGTTTTCTGGGTTCGAGTCCCGAGTAAGGCGCGTGTGTATTTGCAATTGTGTCACTACTGTTACACATGTTTCTGGTTTCATCTCTAATGAAATGGATTTTCTACGAGATGACAAGTCATACATACTAACTCAGGTTTTAAGAAATTATTCTCAAAATTAATTGCACTCACATAGAAGAATATAAGGTCATTAATTATATAAGTAATTTATTATTTATCTTACAATCCAGTATAGATAAATTTATTTAATACAGTGATTGTATTAACCCTGGGTGTACCTATCAAATTAGCTCACCACATATTATTAAATAATGATTTTACAGAAATAAGTCAAATATACAATTTCTGTAGAATTATATTTCTCTCTCCGATGACCATATTAATATTTATAAGCACATTGTTTCGTTAGTAATAGCTAAACATTTGTAATTGCATGTTTAATGCATGAACTTTATTATCAGTTCTCGAAAACCCAACATGTAGGATATGTAGCTACTGCATTATATTAACGTATACAGTTTTGCAAAATAATAAGTATTTATTATTTGTTAGAAGACCTTGTAGCCGGTGTTCGGGAATTGAGACCGCTTTGGAGTGATGCTGCGAGTGTAGTTCGCTGAGGTCGCCGGGAGGGCGTGGTTGTTCAACTGCGATCCTCCCTAGAGGCAATGTCGCAGTAGCTTCTCCTTCCGAACGGCGAACTTCGTTCGGGATATCTGGACCGGAAGCGATGTCCTTCCGCTAACCCTGGCCGGCCTTTCACAGCGTCAGCGGTCCTTCGTAAAAGGTTGACGGGGGTTTGGGGAGGGCTGAGTTGTATAGAAGCAGCCTGTGTCAGTCATTGTGCCGAGGCCGCGGTTATGTGAGTTTTCACCGCAGTGAAGGCGGCGTCGCCTGAAAGGGCGGGAAGATTTCCAGCGCTGGAGAAGCGAGGTGACCAGCCATCATCCCTTTGGAGTCGCCGCTTGATCGTCTGTGAAGTGTTCCTTTTGTTATTTTGCTATCGGAAGTTTACGCCTTAATTAGAAAAATAATCTTGCCTGCAGTTAATTAAAAAATCTTGAAATACGTTCTATAGCTCGAGTGCGAAAAGTGCCGCGGAACGAAAATTAAAATTAAATTGAATGGTATTGAGAAAAACATTCTAGGTTAATCGAGTCAAAGAGCAACAGAAGTGAAGAAAGATATGTGATTGCGTTGATTTGTAATGTAATGTGTCTCATCAGATATTTTATTTCTTTCACTTTCGATCAAATGTAGTTTCATTCATTTAATTAATCATAAGTTCATAAGTCAATGTGTCTGCTTTTTCAATTCGTTCATTATTAATTAAGCCTTTTGATGCCTAGCAGATTGCACAGTGTTGAAATAAGTTGAGATATTTGGACGGCTCTTAACAGCGAGGTCTTGAAAACCGATGAGGGTGAAATGAGGTGAGAATGGAGCAGTGTCGGAATGCAAGGGCGGAGGAAACGGCATACTCGCTGACCAGCAGCATTGTCCAGTTCAATTCCCACTTGCGAAAATCCGGGAGTGACCCGGTTGGGGTTTGAACCTGGTTCGCCTAGGTGGGAGGCGTGCAGGCTAACCACTCAGCCACCGCGGTCCCGAGTGCACAGGGAATTGTCAGTAGAACACCCTTAATAAATCTACAGTTTTTATTTTAACAGCCAGGTATAAGTCCCAGGGTTGCGGAGACTGGGAGGATAGAAGTTAACACTCTCTGAATCAAGCAGCTGT
Organism: Clitarchus hookeri; assembly: GCA_002778355.1. Lineage (NCBI taxonomy): Eukaryota > Metazoa > Arthropoda > Insecta > Phasmatodea > Phasmatidae > Clitarchus > Clitarchus hookeri. The sequence continues at coordinate 74,496 of NQII01001114.1, read as the reverse complement.
TCCCTCTGCTTTCCTCTTAGTCGTGAAAATATAGTTTGTCAGTTGCTGCCATTAAAATGGGGACAGGAAAATATTATTTCGAATTCATTTCAGAACATAATGAACTTCAAACACATGCACATTTATGTCACGTTTTCAACTGGATCACAGTTTATCAGACACGCCCAGGTGAACTCTGAGCCAATAATAGACATGCTAAAAAATAAAGATGGAATTTCGTGTCCGCAATATTCAGTAAAAATTGCTACTTACAGCTGGGCGAAAGCCATTGAAAAAGTTCAGAGGCTCAAAAATATACAGTGCTATGGAGTCTAGCCGAAAAATACCTGAACCTGCAAAATTTACATATGTCTACTGATTATGGATCATATACCCTCTCGAGAAAACTAACTCTGGGGTTCTCTATACTCTGGGACAAGGCTCGATGTTGGAAATGACAGATTATCTAACTGGAGCGAAACTGTGTCTCCTCTCATATAACAAATGGTTTTCCACAGCTATTTAAAATAAAGTTCTCAAGGTTTCATGTAATTGCAGCAGTGTGCATTGCATTATATTTTATAAAATAATTATTTTTTATGAAATACAGATTTGGCTAAAACTAAATCGTAAACAATTCATGTTGTCCTTTGTTTAATTTTTTACACTTCCGAATTTTTTCAGATTTTTCACATAAATATGCAACGTTTCTGAAAATTCCGTTATAATATATTACCAATTTTTTGTTTCAAGAATTGTGTATATATCTGTAATATTCACATTAAAACTCTCTAATATGTCTTCTTATTCCTTGTAACATGTTGCACGTTGCTTATTGTGATCATAATTCAGTTTGATAATAAAAACGTGCTTTAAGATTTTAGTAGTGGAAATAAAATAACATAAATAATGAATTAATAAATTGACCAGTAAAATTAAATAATTTTGCGTTATGTTTGCTTCTAAAAAATGCCAGGATATTTTCCTTCTACATATGTTGCATGAAGGTTTAAAATATTAAAGTATTATTTTAGTGTTGCAAGAATATTATTATAATTTTAAAAAAGGTTACGCTAGTTTGTTACAATGCATACAGGATTATCATATCAGGTTCCACTTAAATGGAAAGGTTACAGGTACTAATATTCGCAGGTAGTGATAACAGGCGGTGTGAATGACCCGCATTTCGGGTAATCCGGTGGGAGAGGCGGCAAGTCTTGTTTGTTGCCAACTTCGAAGATCAACTCCATGCCGATCATGATGTGGTATGCGAAGTGGCAGTGGAGTAGCCAGTAGCCTTAAACACAGCAGAATAAACGCACTCTGTTTTAAAGTAGTCGCTACTAAATTCAACATAATAACATTCCTTGCGATCTTTAAAACAATCTCCTAAAGCTATCAGAATTCTACTCCATTACCAAAACAACATTTTCTTACTCTATAATTCTCGCTTGAGATTTAGTATGAGAGTTACATTTCGCGCAAGATTTGCATGTACCTTGCATCGTGTAAAAGCTGCTTTAGCATGAGGCAAGTTTACTATTTGTTTTGCATTTTTCTTGCAGGGCCAGTTTTTAATCTCATATGTGATTCAAGCTTGTTTCAAGCATAATTTCTTTCAAGCATATACTTACTGATAGTAAGCTAGGAAACGGCTTGAATTATACATGTAGCTTGCTACTACGATCTAGTAGCAGGTGCAACTAACCAAACTTTCTACAAGCTTGACACGCAGACTCTAGTTAGAGTGATTAAAGCTTGCTGACTTACACACCACCCGCTTGCAGGAAGCTTACAGGCTTGTCATAAAAATTTAAGCGCGGGCAAGACGAAGTAACAGTCAGCAACTCCAGCACATTATTCCTCCCAGAGCTGTTCGCGGGTGTCTAGCGTATGTTTACACACCAGGTTCTGCCGGAGTAAACTAAATATAACTGGAAATATATTTTAATACTTGTCAAAATTAAAGCACATTGTTACTACAAATTTTATTTCAGTAATATCCCGTAAATACAGCAGTTTTAGCTTATAAATTGCTTTCCTTTTTACTAACAACCATGATATTTATGTTAAATTTGTAGTCTGCTATCCTCGACTTAGAATTAATTTATGTTTTTGGGATGTCCTATTCATTAATGCCTCATAATGTCGGAAAACATTTTTTTTTATTTTCTACTGACTAACTAATAATGGTATTTTCAATATTCGGCAATTGTTAACAAGCATAGAGTTACAGATTCTCTACTCCAAGATCCATTGTTCAGCATCAAACTGCAGATTGGTCACAGTTAATTGTTGTTCATTTGGGGAAACATTGTACCAGTGACGTCAACTTTGAACAACATGCTGTATTACATTTCATATTGAAGCTTGAAGATTCATGCATATTACACCATTTTTTATTTAAAATGTTTATTCATGAAGAATTGACAATTAACATCTGAATAAGAGACACGTGCCATTTTGGGAAAATTGAGTCATTATCACTCGTAAAATGGGATAGTACCCGGCATACCAAGACTAAGATGTCGTCAGACTTTACACAAACTGTCTGAGTAACAGTCGAGCTCAGGATAGAAAATATAAGAGATCACAGCGCATTTGGTCATGGTCAGAAGTGTACCGTACTCTATCTCCAAAGACGTGCTAACAGTGGGATTTCCTCGGGCCACTGTTTCAAGAGCGAACGGTAAGTTCACGAAGTCGGTTTAAACCACCGCCACCAGAGACAACTACTCTAGCGTGGAACGTCGAATACTTTAGAAAAGAGAGTACGAGAAACGTTGGGTTTCCTCAAAGTATTAACTCTGGCGAACACTGTACGCTAGCGATCCATTAACACTGGGCTGATGAATACCCCCAATTATACATTGAAGAGCCAAAAAAAACCGGTACACCTGCCTATTATCGTGTAGGGCCCCCGCGAGCACGCATAAGTGCCGCAAGACGACGTGGCATGGACTCGACTAATGTTTGAAGGTATGCAGGAGGCAATTCACACCAAGAATATCCTCCAGGGCAGTCCACAAATCCATAGGAGTGCGAGGCGGTGGAGATATCTTCTGAGCACAACGTGGCAAGGCATCCCAAATATGCTCAGTAATTTTAATGTCTGGTGATTTAAGTGGCCAATGGAAGTGTCTAAAATCATAAGAAGGTTCCTGGAGCCACTCGGTAGCAACTCTCGACGAGTGGGGTGTCGCATTGTCCTGCTGGATTTTTCCACGTCCTTCGGAATGCACAATGGACATGAATAGGTGCAGGGGATCGGACTGGATTCTTAAGTATCTGTCACCTGTCAGAGTCGTATGTAGACGTATCAGGGGTCCCATTTCACATCAACTGCACACGCCCTATAACATGACAGAGCATCCACCAGCTTGAACAGTCCCTTGTTGAAATGTAGGGCCCATGGATTCATGAGGATGTCTCCATACCCGTACACGTCCATCCGCCCGATACAATTGGAAACTAGACTCGTCAGACCAGGCAACGTGTTTCCAGTCCAATAGCGGTGTTGGCGGGTCCAAGCGACGCGTAAATCTTTGTGTCGTGCAGTCAACAACTGTACACGAGTGGGCCTTCGGCTCCGAAAGCCCATATCAATGATGGTCGGTTGAATAGTTCGCACGCTGGCACTCGTTGATGCCCCAGCATAGAAATCTGCGTCAATTTGATAAAGGGTTGCACGTCTGTCACGTTTAATCATTCTCGTCAGTGGTTGTTTGTCCCGTTCTTTCACGATCTTTTTCCGGCCGCAGTGATGTCGAAGATTTGATGTTTTACCGGATTCCCTATATTCACGGTACACTCGTGAACTGGTAGTACGCGAAAATTAAAATGTTATCGCTACCTCGGAGATGCTATGTCCCATCTCTCGTGTGCCGACTATAAACCCACATTCAAAGTTACTTAAATCTTGATAATCTGTCATTGTAGCAGCAGTAACCGATCTAGCAACTTTGTCAGACGCGTGTTGTCTTATATAGACGCTGCCGACTGCATCGCGTTTCTGTGATTGGTTCCATACCTCTATTATTTGCATACGTACGCCTATACCAGTGTATATCTACTGCAAATTGCACGCAAACTGTATAAAAGTGAATTAATATTTTTTTTTTTATTGTGTTTTTTTTTTCCTATGAAATGACAATTTTATGCAGTTTATGGTACCAAAATGTATATCTTAAATATGAGTCTAAATAATTCTTTCGTTTCCCAGTATATGTTTGTACTTTATAATAATTTCGTAATAGAATTTATGCAAAGTGCTGATTTTACCAGTTTACAGTATGTTAAAACTTTTATAATTCCTGAAACTGATTAAAACAAACATTCTTTTTTTTATTATGTTTTGACAGAATTATGTATTTTCTTTCAGCGATAGCAAAGCAATAGAAAGTTCCCTAAAGCTATAGTTTTTTATAAAGTAGCCACGAACTTAAAGCTTAGGGATTTCTTTTATGTGACAGAATAAAACCCCTATATTCAAGTTTCATATAAGTGTATGTATTTCTTTTCCTAATCACCACATCACCTTAAGTTAGAAAGATGCAATTTTAAAAAATTATATTCAGAAAGGACTATGCAAGTTTCTTGGTTACATACGTGGTTTTTTACATTTAAAAAAATCTCAATCACTTTTGTCATTGAAGCTAACTAAAATATGTTTGAACATGTCCCCTTTATTGCAATGAGCGTGTGCTTTGCTGCAATAGTGCTAAGTTATTCTATGATGTTTGGGATAATTACTTAAGTTTCATCTGATTCTGTGCCAAGTGAAAGTTTTTACGTAGAGGTTTTTAGAAATGGCAAATTCCCTTTTTAATTGTTACCAGATCATCTCTATTAAATTCTGCCAAAGGTAACAGTTTTGCGTTGAAAGATAGCTCCAAACACTGTAAACTTGTAAATAATGTGTCAATGTCTTTATGGAAATGAGATTTTTTAGTAAACATAATAAAAATGTGGTATGTGATCAAAAATTTGTTGAAAATACCACTCCTCTTATACTACTCTGGCAAGATTTCCACTGGAAAGGGGTTCTTGTTTACAAACACTTCACAAAACTGCATTAAAACTCTTTTTTTGTGAGGTTTAGGTCGATAACAACATAATTTCTAACACAACATAATTTAGAACGATATCAAGAAATATTAATACATATCAGATATTGAAAACATTAGAATGGAGGTGAACGCGAAGTTTATTTAATTATGTGCTATAAAATAAAAACATAAAGAACAGAAAATAAATTATCTAGTGGATTCAAAAACTTAACACTCATTAAATAAATAAGTTGTTCTCTTAGCCATCGAGCCTGAAATAAATCAAATAAAGGTTAATTCTAAAGTCTGTGTTGCGGCGTTAGCAGATTCCAAGTTTAGACATGGCAGCTGAAAAGAAAACTTCCGTCCCCAAATGCTGAGTTCCTTGATGCTTGTAAAAAATAACCCGATCAGTTTGATTTAGCAAATATGATCTATCGCAAAAAAAGCATTTTGAGTAATATGCAATGGTTTTTAAAATAACGTCTCCAAGGAAATAGAGACGCTGTTTAAAACATAAGCTAATGACGAAAGTTCGTCAATAGCATCCGGCGATTTGTGCTTACCATAGGAAACTGCTGTAAGAAAAATCTGAAAACAACAAGAATAATGCGTAAATAAAAGTAAACACTTGAGTGCATTCTAGACTCTTGGACATTTTTGTTTCATTTTGGGGCATATTTTACAATAATAACACAGTTTAATTTTCCGGAGTGTGCTTGTGTATGCGTGTTCTTCTTTATAAATATAAGGTTTACACAGTTTTCAAACACAAGCTCTTAATACACTAACAATGTGCTTTCTTTGTGCCACATATCTCGTACACTACTTGTGAGTAAGCATCAGTCCAGAGCCGCTACATGGTGCGCGCATCACGTTCGACAGTTTTATCAGCGAGTTATGCGTATTCTCATTTCTACAGTATTTGTACAGCATACCGGTGACAGGGGTCGCCGTTGGCCAGCTCTATTGGTAACATTAGATATGACACAGCGCAGCATATCCATTTCCAATCCAAAGATGAACCACAACTACACGTGAGCAGGCATTCTGTCCAGTACCATATCCTTGCGTACAGAATAAGTCGCCCCACCAAGGTATCTCTACTCACCGCATGTCCTAATACTCAACTATTAACGTGAGCACAGGGACACAACCATTGGACCATCAACACACGGGGAAATGCCGCCTGGACAGACAAGTCGAGGTACACATTCGTATATGGCAGGGGCATGGTACGAATATGTCACCAAGTACATGAAGCGATGGATCTCTTGTGTCAGCAGGATACAGTTTAGGGTAGCTGTATTACTATACAGGAACTGTTTATGTGGGATGAAATGGGAACCTTGTACATATTCAATCGTCCCTCACAGGCGAACGATGCAGAGATTTTATAGTGGTTCATGTGCACACAATTATGAGCCTACAGCACCCTGCAGGAGGCCAATCTCTACATTAATAATAATTAATGAATTTCCACCTCACCTCTCTTAGCCAAAGGCAATCCAAGGTTTTTGATTATTAATCTCCTATTCATTACAATCATTCATTGCTACTTCCACTGCCAAGGAATCTTATTGGGCTTGGGAATCCCTCATTTGGTCCCGCACCCTGGTCTTGTGAGTGCGGGAGGGCGGCCGTTCGTCTGGGCGACGGCAGGAGACAACCCACCCGCCCCCGACAACCATCGCCAGTCAGGCCCGACAGTCATCCAGGTTAAAATCCTTTCTGAACTGCCGGGCCCCTCCCCGACGGCAGCAGGAAGCGGAGAAGCGCCCCCCGCCACCGACAGTCCACAGGGAACCACGAGGAGGTCGCCGTCCGGCTCCTGAGCCCCCAATTTGTTTTTTAAAAGAGTGAAGGATGAAATAAATTAATTTAATTTAAATTTAACAAATAAATAAAATTAATTAATTGAAATTAAAATCCATGTCAATTCATGACTTTAAATTATAAATGATTTAATTAAATTGTTTATAAATTCCTATATATCAATAACCTATAAATTTATCGAATGTATCTCCTCTTTGATAATACCCATAGTCGTCGGGACCCCTAATTTTTATCTACAGTCTTCTTCTTATTTTTCATTTCCTCTTCCACTTTTTTTATTCTTTTCTTGTTTTCTCACCTTCTTGTTCTTCTTCTTCATCTTCTTTTTTCTTTTAAATACTTCTTCTTTAATTATCATATCTTCTCATCTTCTTCTTTTAATCAGTTATTCTATTGACCATCTTTACTTCTTCTTATTCTTCATTTATATCTTTTCTTTAAAGTTTAAAGATTTGAAGTGTTTTTCTTCTTCCTTCACTTTTCTTTTTCCTCAATTCCACGCGTTCCTGTTCTTCTTCTTCTTCATCATTTTCTTCCTTCTTTATTCTTCATCTTCTTTTTATTATCCTTTCTCCTTTTATCATTCTTCATATCCTTTTATCTTTTTGACCATCTTACTTCTAATTCTTTTTTTTCTTCTTCTTCTTCCTTCCCTTTTCTTTTTCCTTAGTTCCTTAATTCCACACCTTCCCATTCTTCTTCTTCTTCATTTTCATCTTTTTCTTTCTTATGGATTCTTTATCTTCTTTTTATTATCCTTTCTTCTTTTATCTCTACAGCAATAAAATACACTGGTCCTACCATTCCCGAATTGAGACCGAAGGGATAGTTGAATCTCCGCGTGTTTGAGTTTGCCTGTCTGGCCACCTATATCACGTGACCTCAACACAAGCGAAAAGATCTGGGATGCTGTCTAGAGAGAGGTCTGTATGTCGTGGACTCTGCTCAAACTGATCATTGTTAACTGTGGGAAGATCTACAGCAGTCTTTGATGAGAATGACATCATAATGCTTCCTGTTACTTGTGGTGCGCCGCAGTACTGTCGTCATCAGGGCGAGAGGGGGTGCTACACGCTACTAGGCAGTTATCACTAATTAAAATGCTCAAGAGTGTTATGAAAATATGTTGTGCAGAATTACCCCAAATGATTGTATTTCTAATGCAATAATATTTACAGTATTTTAGGTTATTATTGATCTATTTACAACACAATTAGTTTCCTCCTCACCTCTCTTAGCCAAAGGCCATCCGAGGTTTTTGATTATTGTTCTTCTTCACCATCTTCTTTTTGTTATAAATACTTTTTCTTTAATTACCATATCTTCTCATCTCCTTCTTTTAATCAGTTAATCTATTAATCATATTTACTTCTTCTCATTCTTAATTTCTTTATCTTCTTTTTATTATGCTATCTTCTTTTATCATTTTGACCATATTACTTCTTATTCTTCTTTTCTCTTTTTCTTCTTCTCTTCATCCTCTTCTTTAACAACTTCTTCTTCTATCCTTCTCCATATTCCTATTTCTTTCCATTATTTGTATATTTCTATTTCCTTCCTCCTATGTTCCTATTTCTCATCTTATATTATTCTTCACTTCATCCTCCTCAGCAGCCACTTCCTATAATACCCATATTCGACGGGACGCCTCATCTTTATCTAGAGTCTAGAGTCTTCTTCTTCTTCATTCCTTCTTCCTATTCTTTTTTGTTTCCTCCCCTTCTTAGTCTTCTTCATCTACTTCTTTCTTATAGTATCTTCATCTTCTTTTATTATCATTCAATATCTTCTACTTATGTCCTTCTTTCAATCATTTATTCTTTTGACCTTCTTTATTTCATCTTTATTTAAATCTTTACTTTTAAGTTAGAAGTTTTCAAGTTTTTCTTCTTCTTTCCCTTTTATTTTTCCTTTATTCCACACCTTCCTATTCTTCTTCTTCATACTTTTCTTTCTTATGGATTTTAATCTCCTTTTTATTATTCTTTCTTCTTTTATCATTCTTTAAAACCCTTCGTCTTTTTAACCATCTTTATTCTTATTCTTCTTTTCTTTTGTTCTTCTTATTCTCTTCATCCTCTTCATCAACAACTTCATCTTCTATTAGTCTNTCTGTTTTTTCTGAAGCCATATTGATCATTATGTAGTATTATTTCTATTTGTTGTTGTATTCTATTATATATAATTATCTCATAAATTTTTCCCAATACTGGTAATAAACATATCGGTCTATAAGAATTTATCTCAGTTTTTGGTTTGTTATNATTTTTCCCAATACTGGTAATAAACATATCGGTCTATAAGAATTTATCTCAGTTTTTGGTTTGTTATTCCCTTTATGTATAAAAATAATTTTTCCAACTTTCCATGGTCTGGGATATTTACCTTCATTATAGCACTTATTAATTAATTCCAACATAGTTTCTTTTATTTCCTCCCATATTTGTATTATTACTTCTATTGTTATCTCATCGATACCTGGTGCTTTCTTTAGACTGCATCTCTTTACTGCTGCTTCTATTTCTTCAATGCTAATTTCTTCTGTATTTATATTTTCTTCTTCCGGGTTTATAATTATATTAACGGTTTTATCATCCTGTGGATTAATATTCGGTAAAAGGTTTTCTATTAATTTATGATATGTTTCATTAATAGTAGTTGTATAATCATCTTCTATTTGAATACTACTAAGTGGTTTTTTTTTTTTTTTTAATTTCCTTCTTGCAATTTTATCAACTGTATTCCAAGGGGATTTTTTTGCTTCCTCCCTTATAAATTGGGTCCATTTATTATAAATATTAATCTTAATTTGATTTTTGTATTGCTTCCTGATTGTTTTATATTCTTCTTTATAAATTAACTTTGCATTACATTGACAGCATCCTCTGAATTTCCTATGTTTTTTGTTAACTTTTCTACTCATTATTGTTAAACTATAGTCCCACCACCAATTTCTTTTAAATTGCTTCATGTTATTATTATTTCTTATATTTNTTATTTCTATTTGTTGTTGTATTCTATTATATATAATTCTCTCATAAATTTTTCCCAATACTGGTAATAGACATATGGGTCTATAAGAATTTATCTCAGTTTTTTGTTTGTTATTCCCTTTATATATAAAAATAATTTTTCCAACTTTCCATGGTCTGGGATATTTACCTTCATTATAGCACTTATTAATTAATTCCAACATAGTTTCTTTTATTTCCTCCCATATTTGTATTATTACTTCTATTGTTATCTCATCGATACCTGGTGCTTTCTTTAGACTGCATCTCTTTACTGCTGCTTCTATTTCTTCAATGCTAATTTCTTCTGTATTTATATTTTCTTCTTCCGGGTTTATAATTATATTAACGGTTTTATCATCCTGTGGATTAATATTCGGTAAAAGGTTTTCTATTAATTTATGATATGTTTCATTAATAGTAGTTGTATAATCATCTTCTATTTGAATACTACTAAGTGGTTTTTTTTTTTTTTTTTTAATTTCCTTCTTGCAATTTTATCAACTGTATTCCAAGGGGATTTTTTTGCTTCTTCCCTTATAAATTGGGTCCATTTATTATAAATATTAATCTTAATTTGATTTTTGTATTGCTTCCTGATTGTTTTATATTCTTCTTTATAAATTAACTTTGCATTACTTTTAACAGCATCTTCTTAAATTTCCTATGTTTTTTGTTAACTTTTCTTCTCATTATTGTTGAACTATAGTTCCACCACCAATTTCTTTTAAATTGCTTCATGTTATTATTATTTCTTATATTTGTCTGACTCTTACATGTGTTAACTATTAATTGCTGTAATTTATCTATTACCTCTTCTATTGTTTGTTCTTGTGGTATTTGGTTGTTAATTGCTGTTTTTATTTCTTCATTTACATCCTCCCATTTTTTCACGTATTGATGTAGTCTTTTATTTATCTTGTTTTCCTGCTGTTCTATTGTTATCTTAAATAAAATCTTGTTATGGTCACTTATACTACTTTGTACTGTCCAGTTTTCTAGTCTATTATGTAAATCTTTTGTAGTTAATGTAATATCTATGTTTTCTTGTCCATGTATCGAATCATAAGTATATTAATTACCTTCATTGTTAGCTAGTGTCCAATTGTACTTTTCAATCAAATTTAAAACTATTTCTCCCCTACTATCCTGTTTTTTAGAGTNAAATCTTGTTATGGTCACTTATACTACTTTGTACTGTCCAGTTTTCTAGTCTATTATGTAAATCTTTTGTAGTTAACGTAATATCTATGTTTTCTTGTCCATGTATCGAATCATAAGTATATAAATTATCTTCACTGTTAGCTATTGTCCAATTGTACTTTTCAATCAAATTTAAAACTATTTCTCCCCTACTATCCTGTTTTTTAGAGTACCATATGTGTGACTTTGCATTAAAGTCACCACCTATAATTATCTTTCGATTATCCAATTTGTTTATAATTTTATTTAAATGATCAATTATATGCTCTATGTCTTGATTAGGGGGCAAATATACAGATATCAGAGTTATTTCCTCGTTATTCATTGATATTCTTGCTACTGCAATTTCTTTAGTTGTCAAGTGCTGTATATTTAAAGTTTTAAATTTCTTACTTACTATTAACATTGCCAATACATTTTCATTTTCTTTCTTAATTATCTGCCAATTACTATCTAGATTTGTGTATTTATTACAGTATAAGTATGGTTCCTGGATCAGTGCTATGTCGTACCCTTTTTCTTTTAACTCATTTGTGAAGTCTACTGTAACTAGTCTAGATTTTTGTAAGTTATTTTGTATAATATTGAGGCTCATCATATATTTTAATAAATTTGAAGGTTATTAATGTTATTGCCAGTCACCGAAATCTATTTCCTTCTTTAATCTTTCATATGCCATTAAATGGCAAGGAAAATTTCTGTCAGTAGCTAAGTGGTTTGTTTCTTGTTCTGGCTTTTTATTTCGAATACAGTTTATGCATTTGGTTGCATTTTCTTCACATTATATCAAATTATTTAAACAAGGCATTCGGTGAGCATACCCACCTGGGTTGTTGGCCTGGAACCTGAGAATTACGTAGCCGTTGGCGGGCACGGCCACTGTGTCCTTGAGAGGAGACCTGTACGCCTGTTTGCGCAGGAGCTTGCGTCGGTCCATGTTCAGCACCTTGCTGATGTCCTCCTCCGTGACGTTGGCGCTGGGGAAGCGGCCCTTGCCCAGCACACGGAAGTTGTAGCCGTGCAGGTGAAAGGGGTGGTTGGGAAAAGCGGGTGCTGAGGCGTCAGGGGGTGGCGCTAGAGGGGTGGCCGACCCTTCCGCTAAACCTGCACATCTCAGACACTCAACATCAGCAGGATACCACTCATTCAGAGTGAAATTCAACTACTAGTATAAGTGAAAATGGCTCTACTTATAATCAGTGCAAAACCACTGATTGTTTCAGAGAAAACATTTTACTGATATAATTAGTAATGTTAAATACTTTCACTTATTGAATAAGTGACGGCCAACTGAAGCAGCTTATTAAATATTGATTTTATTGAATTTAGCATAATAATTACGATAAATATACATATTTCCGATGATTTATCACTTATCTTGCACAATATACCGTAATTTAAATACTAAATAGTTTTCAGCAAGTAATTAGGATTGAAGTCACATGCCCTTTACAATTCTCTTCTGGACCGATAACTTACTATCAGAACTAACAAGTCAAATTGATATCAAAGAGGAAAATATATGTCTTATATTTCTTCGTCGAAAGCATTTAGTTTTATATTGTACGCACTCCCTTTTCGTTTTTTGTTTGATTGGTACTGTTAGGATTGTTTAAACAAATCGTACATACAAGTGCACTCTCTTCACGACATTATATGCAGTTTAGACCTTCAAACAGAGCGCTGTGAAGATTAGGACATAAATGATATCAACGAACCGAATAACTAAAAATGAAACGAAATTCTGAATGTTCTTGTTACCTCATAAAATGGTGTTTGAAATAAAAAAACCAATTTTAGAAAGTATTTTATATTGGTTCTATTAGTTTAAGCATTGTTATTTCACTTGATACACATTGTTTACCGAACATTTCTACCCGTTGTTTGACGGGCATTTTAAATGCTGTTTAAATGATCCATCAGACAAAAAACAAATCACTGAAAAACAGTGAAAAAATTATTGATTTATTAGTGTAAAATGTCATTGAAACAATAAGTGAAGGAAAAATGGCATTTCTTCAGTGATTCATCAGTTAAATTCACTGAAGTGACTGTTGAATCAGTCAGATAATGCTGACTGATTGAAACCGTGAAAATATCTCTCATTCAGATATAGAGTGCAAGGAGTGTGATGTACATAGCCCATTCATGGTTACTTCAAACATTTCTGAAGCCTTGCTGAATTCTATTTAGAACTATATTTCTCCACCTCATATGGGGCAGCGGTAGCTGAGCTATAAGATCACTCGCCTCCCACCAAACCGAACCGGGCTCAATACCCGGCTGGGTCACTCCCAGATTTTCGCAAGTGGGAATCGTACAGGACGATGCCACTGGTTAGGGGGTTTTCTAGGGGATCTCCCATTTCCCCCGCCCTTGCATTACCGAGCTGCTCCATTGCCGCCTCATTTCAGCATTATCAGCTCTCAAGACCTCATTGTTAAGAGTCGGACAAATCTCTCAATTCTCAACTCCGCCTCATACAAACAAAGCTTAATCAAGTCTAGAAAATTACTCAAATTTGTCACATTCGTGCGCACTCTTGAGTAATAAAATTTTCTATACGGAATATTTCTTATGAGGCGTTACCAACACATGTTTATTATTTATTTCATATCTTAATTTTAGTTGTAATTCTATAATTAATATATAAAATATTATTCAAATTTCAATTAAACAAAAAATAAGGTACTTTTATGTTTACAGATATATAAAATGTTTGTGGTAAATTGCACAGTTAGGAAACAAAACGCCATAAATGGGGTAAATTATCAAAGATTTGATTAAAAAGTGTGAAGAAACCGAGAATTGAATCACAAATAGAAATAATAATAAAAAATTATTGAGGGGCAATTGGACCCGGGAGCCGGTCAAACACCACGCTGCGACATCACCCGACCTCCATATAGGATCTCAGTGATCTTGCTCCTGACCTCACACCAGTGACCTTCACCTTGGATGACCTTGAACTAAATAACAATTTTAAAAATCGCTATTAAATATAAAAACCTGAAAGACAAAAAAAAAACATCAAATGACTTCTAACCTCCTTCCGGCTGGAACACATTACCCTAAACAACACCCCCACATATAACCCTTCCCCGATATAAAACGTCGAAAAAAACGCAAAAGCTAATAAAAATAAACTCAAAATCAAAAAAATTATTACATTAATAACTCCTGCCATTATATTGACTGTTATCGACCTTGATATTTACCCCAATAGCCTCGGAAATTTTCGTCTTAGCCAAAATTTCTCGCCAGTTACCGAGCGACCCATCCACGCCTCGCGAATGCGCGGTGACAACTCAAGGGCATGTTCATATCGTAGTCGTATACTCGGTGGAACAGAAGCTCACTCATTTCAATCGTGGTGTTAGTTACGAAGTCGTAGTGGCGCGGAGTCGCGTATCAGGTGAAATGATCGTAATAGGTGGTGTTGGAACACATTAGACTAGATGTAGCCGACTTTCGTGAACATGTTGTTTGTTCAGTGCTACGAGACACGTGAAGTCATCGTAATTTCGCCTGTAGTACACCTGCCAAAAGATGTCCCAGTGACGTTTAGCAAAGATTGTTTTTAAACTGCTCAGTTAGTAACAAACAGCCAATGGGTAACTTTTGATATCTACTGCACACACAGAAACTCAATGACCAAAAACCTTACTTGTGTGTAACTGATCCGCAAACCTTCTTACATCTGCAAGTTATGACTGAAGCAGATTGCTGGAGGAGAATGCAAAACGTAGAGTTCATTGGCTGTGACAAAGAAACAAGTGTTGTGTCAGTTTAAGAACAGCACACAGCATGATATTTCTTGTGGTGTAGTAGTCAGACCAATCGCCTCTCAGCTACGCCAACAACGTTACACTCCCAGCGGGGACGCTCCCGCATTTCCGCACATGGGAATCATGCCGTACGATGTCACTGAACGGCGGGTTTTCTCTGGATCTTCCGTTTCACATACCCTATCATTCCGGCACTGCTCTATACTGACCTCACATCATCGACTCTAAATATCTCGATGAAAAGATATCTCCACTCCATTCTCCACATAAATTAAAGTGAAGCCAAAATGGTTACAGCAGTAGGTATTCACGCCATAAGAATGCGAGCAGTTTGTGGAGAGTACGGTGTAACAAGACCTACCAACATCGAGGAGTATAATCTCAACATAACTGCCCAGCTTGATGTGATGGACGTGTGTGCAGTAGCATGGGTCAGGCGGTTCGCAGTATGCTGGCAAGTGAGTGCTGTTGCAGAGGAGCTCAGGGTCGATCTCGTCGCGCTGAGACAAGAGCGGCGAAACGGGCATCTTGTTCACCAGTGTCTTGTTCATCATGAACACCAGAAAATTCCCTCCAACACTCAGGAAGTTTTCAGCCTTGTACCCTGTGCCACACAAACGTAAAGTTCATTGGATGTGACAAGAAACAAGTGTTGCGTCGGCTTCAGCACAGCACTATCAATAAAATGTCTTGTTTGCAACACCTAAAACCATAAATTGATGCAGGAGGCACGGTTCTGTAGTGGCCAGACCACTTGCTTCCCATCTGTACGAACCGGGCTAGATTCCTGGCGGGGTTGCTCCCGGATTTCCGCATGTGGTAATCGTGCCAGCAGATGCTGGTAGTCAGCGGGCTTCCTCAGGGATCTCCCATTTTCCCCAGTCTTGCATTCCAGCGCTGCTCGAAACTCACCTCGATTCACCTAATCGACGTTCAAGACCTAAATGTTAAATTCCGCCGATATATCTTCACTCACTTATTCGCTTTACATTTCGTGAAGGACGAGGCTCGTAAGCTAAAGAAATTATAAACTCTCACTACCAGCACCACAAATTTTATTTTCTATTTTGCATAAAACCCTCAGCCTTTGTTCAATGTAGCATTTTAAGTGAATATGAAATTTTTATGTTCATCAACAATTATCAGACACTAGCTGAACTACTCGGTGTTAACGGTGTATCATACATACCCAGTTTTTAGTTTTCGGGTCCAATGGGAGGCCCTGAGCCAATTTTATAACCAACAGGATTTAAATTTGGGCATTGAAGGTAATTCATGCCCGTTCTCTCTCGCCTTACCCTGTCTCTTGGGTTTTTTTTTAAAAGATTTCGTTCTGTCTCCTTTTTTTCTCTCTCTCCCTTATTCCTTTCTGTGCCATGTTCATTTTATCTCTTAGGGGAGTTTCTCATTTTCTTCCGGTCCCCTTTATTTTCAACATTTCCTGTCTCTTGCCTTCCGAGTCACCCATTTTGGATGTTCCCTCATCAACGTCGTCTTCTGCCACCTTGGTTTTCTCATATGCCTTCTGGTATCCTTTCAGCTAGCATCCTGGCAAGGACGAGTCTCTGCTCTGTCATTCCACCTTGCCTTTCTCATATTCCTTCCGGCCTCCTTTCACCTGGCATGCTGGCGGGGGACGAGTCTCTTGCTCTGTCCCACCTGCGCCATACAGAGCAAGATCTGCCCACGCATGCCAGCCTAGAGTCGCAATGCACTAATGTCAAGTACGTCCAATGCCCACTTATAAACATAGTTGGCTGCAATTTCCGAACCCTTTAAAATATGGCCACCACACTCACAACATAGTTATCACACCCAAAAATGAAAAGGGTCGCAGAGTCAAGAATGCCCTTAGTTAACATATAAGCATAGTTGGCAGTAATTTCAGGTCAATTTAAGATACAGCCACCAAATTCATACCATAGACATCACCCCACAGACGAAAAGGACCGCAGGTACAGGTAGGCTTAAAGCACAATGATTAGCATAGGTGGGTGTAATTTCCCAACTATTTAAGATACATCCACCAAAATTATATCATAAGAATCAACCCCAACGACGAAAAGTGTCACAAGGTCGAGTAGGCCTTGCGAACTCTTATAGGCATAGTTGCCCGACATTTCTCCTCCACCGAAGCTACGACCACCAAATTTATAGCACAGATTTAACTTCCGATAGCAATGAAGAAGATACGGAAAACTACATTTTATGCCCTGTTATAAACATAGGTGTTCAGCATTTACAAACCTTTGAAGTTCGGCAATATGTAACAACTATCCACGTAAGTAAAGACAATGAAGGTATACATAGAAGTACGCAGCAAAGTTACCGTTGCGTCTAGGAGTGTAGGGGCTGAAATAACATATACATACACATTGACCTGCATGCACTTGACAATTGCCCTTACGACATTCTTGTCGTCTGCTTCTGCAGGTGTGTACCAAATCGGATCCTCTCAGCGACAGCTATACTCCCTTCTATTACCGACATCCATGCTGTATACATAAAGAATAAAAACATACATAAATATACATTACCAATGGTAACATACATAAAATGACTATATGCGAAATAAATCAAGCCGTATCCAAATGTGCTGCATGTATGATATACATAGTCGTGGGTAATGTTAAATTATATACATATTAATTGAAACAAACACCATCAGTCCAACACAATGGCCAGTAGCCCAAGTCAACATTATCATGGGTAACCCTTAACAACCAGACATACATTCAAAAATAAAAGGTTATACAATGGCACAGATAACAAGACATGCGCATTCGCAGGTTACATTAAAACACGTACGCGTTAATATAAATAAACACTTTCAGTCTAACGAACGGGTCGGGAAAATCTAGTGTAAGGGATATGAACCCATTCTGTACATGAAAAATCAGTCATGTAACACACGATAAACGACTGGCATATATGCAAGTACATTACGAGTGTGATGTTATAAAGAGTCACAATATATATATTTATAAATGTTGCAATATAGATCAACCACCCATAATAGTGGCATCAGTGTTATTATCATGCCGACATATGAAAGAACGAATGTTCATACGGGTCAATCTCAATAATAAGTACAATACATAAATTACGATACACATTACGAGAGTTTTGAAGACTGTTCCTTTGCTTGACACAAAACCACATGCATTTAATTAATTAGTTGCGCAAGAGAGGTGCCAGTGCTATGCGCCGGTGCAAACAGACATAAAAATTATTGCTATTGTAAAAGCATAAAGTTAAGAGCAATTAACTACCAGTGCATTTTGCGCGAGTGCTGTACATTAATTTAGGCGAAAACTTACCATTGTTTAGTACGGAATCGGTAATATGAAAACACTGCTACACACTGACGCAGACAGACATTTAAACAAAACATAAATTAAAATAGTTATAAGTACATACTACCCAGCACAATCACATAATACATGGTCGTCGGGTCTTGTACACTGTGTGTTAAACGATGCACAAGACCATACCGTCCTGGTCAGTAGAACATAATAATAGCAAATGATACTTACGAACTGAGTGAAACAAAAACATCACATTCTGAGTACGGCAACCTCTCACCACACTAGCACCTGAACGCATCCGACAAGACCGACGTTGTGTGTTCAACTAATATCTTGGGAATCTGTAAAGCAGCCCTGATGGTCGGTCAGTGGCGCGAACACCATGCAGGTCTCGCCAAGTTGAAGGTATGGCACATAACACCTGCTGGGGGAGAGAGAGAGAGAGACGCGACAGGCCCCAGGGAGGCAGACCAGCCGAGTCACACACATGCACTTCCCTTTACGAGAGATTTCAGTTCTACAGTACAAGGTAACAATTTATCCTGTTTTGAATACTATATGTACATGTACATATTTGAATACATGTAATTTATAGTGCCACAACTGTAAGCAAATATGAAACAACTTTAATCTTAACATTTAGTCGAGACGTCACCATTATGCGCCAAGGCTAACAGATGTAAAAAAATTATGAAAGAAAATAGTACATTTACTTATTTTGAATATGTAATATGTATAAGGCTAGAACCGTAAGCATATTACATTACAAATTACCTGTGAAAGGTTCGCAACAGTTTTTTATTAATATCGAAATATCATTATTCATAGAAAAAAGGTAATGACAAGTAACTAGGTATCGCAACACACACACATACATTTCAACTATGTGTGCACTCTGCTTTTAGAAGACCCAAAACATAAAGAGAAGAGGTTTACCTTACTGAAAAAAACTTGTGTAGCTGCTTCATACACATTAGACCTGGCAGCCCCGAGTGCATGTGTGTGACTCAGCTGGTCTGCCTCCTGGGGACTGTCATGTCTCTATCTGTCTCCTGGCAATTGTTATGTGCCATCCCTTCGACTTGGCAAGACCTACACGGTGCTCATGCCGCTGGCCGACCATCTGGAATGCCTTACAGATTCCCAAGATATTAGTTGATCACACAACGTCGGTTGGGTCGGACGCATTCTGCTGCTTGTGTTATGAGTGGTGGCTGTAAACTGAATGGATGGTTTCGTTTCAGTCGGTTTGTATTGAAGACGTTTGATATTCTGTTGTTCTAACCAGGATGGTCTGGTATAACACACAGCATACAGCGCCCAACGATCGAGTAATATGTGATTGTGGTGGTTGGTAAGTGCTTATAACTTTTATCTTTTACACTATGTTTTTAACATCTGTCTGCATCAGTGTGTAGCTATGTTGTTCTCTTATCGATCACGTACTTCACAATGGTAATTTATCGCCTAACATAACAAACAGCGCTCGATGCTCGCATACTATACACTGGTTGTTGATTACTTATTACTATTTGTTTTTTTTAATTACTATTGTTGATATCTGTTTGCGTCAGCACATAGCAGGGACATCTCTCTTATGTGACTCTTTGTTTAAATTTATGTGGTTTTGTGTCAAGCAAAGCAACGCAGTTTTACAAGTCATGTAATGTATCTCGTCTTGATGTTTTGTACTCATTTTTGGTGATGGCCCTTGTGATCATTCATTTTTTTCACATATTAGCCTGATAGTAACACTGATATCAGTATTATGGACTGTGGCCGCTTCCACGATATTTTTTATATATACTTTGACTCGTTATGATATCAAGCTTAATCTACTTGTGTATATGCCAGTAGTTTATTGTTTGTTTGGGAAAGATTTATTATGTATGGGAGGGTTTTATATATTTTGCACTCGATTTCATCGATCTGCGCATTAGCTTATTGTGTTTATTTATATTAGCGCGTACATGTTTTATTTTAACCTGCGAATGTATAAGTCTTATTGTCGGTGCAATTGTATCCACTTTTGTTTTTCAATATATGTCTGGTTGTTAAGGTTTACCTATGATAATGTTGACATGGGCCGCTGGCCATTGTGTTGGACTGATGGTGTTCGATTATATTAATATATATGTAATTTGCAATTACACACAACCATGTGTATCATGCACACAGCTTATTTGGTAATATCTTGATTTTTTACATATATAATAATTTGTTGTATGTTATCCACGATAATATTTATTTGTGTATGTAATTTCACATTTACGTACATATAAAGCATGGATGCCAGTGGTTGAAGGGATGCTAACTGTCTCTGAAGGGGATACGAGTTCGTAGACACCTGCGGTAGCAGACGACAAAGACATTGGTGGGTGAATGTCGAGTGCACACAGGCCGATGCGTATATCTGTTTGCTATTTCTGCCACTACACCACTACATGCCACAGTAACTTTGCAAAACACTTGCATGTATACATTTATTGTCTTTACAAGCGTGAATGGTTGTTACAAGTTCCCTAACTTCAAAGGATTGTAAATGCTGGTCAGCTATACTGATAACAGGGTTTAAGGTATAATTATCCTTATCTCCTTAATTTATATCGGAAGTGATGTCTGTGATATGAATTTGGTGGTCGTAGCTTCGGTGGGTGAGAAATGTCAACCAACTATGTTTACATGAGGGTTTTAGGTCTTCTTGAAAATGTGGTCCTTTTCGTCGTCGGGCTTGATACCTATGTATTGATTTTTGTGTCTGTATCTTAAACTGTTCAGAAATTATAGCCAACTATGCTTAAAGGCGAGCTTGATGAATACTTGCACTGCAGCTCTTTTCGTCATCATTTGGTGGCTGAATTTTAAACAATTCGGAAATTACAGCCAACTATGCTTATAGAGGGGCTGAATGCATACTTGACCCAGCAGTCCTTTTCATTATCGGGGGTAATACCTATGTAATGAATTTGATGGCTGTATCTTAAACTATGAATTAAGTGGTCTCAGGACGTACTTGGCGTATGGACGGTGCGACTCTAGGCTAGCTTCTAGGCTAGCGTACATGCGCAGACCTCACTCCGGGTCACCCATGTGGATTGACAATGCATGAAACTCGGCCGCGCCATGACGTCATGTGAAACATGGGCATAAGTTATATGAGCAAACCAAGGTGTAATGACAGTGCATGTGACTCATCCCCAACAGGATGCCATGTGAAAGGTGACCATAAGGAATATGAGAAAACCAAGGTAGCAACAGCCGAAGATGATGAGGTAACATCCAAGATGGAGGGCTTAGAAGGCCAGAGCGAGGAAAAAGTGGGAATAAAGGAGACTGGAAGGAATATGAGGAAAAAACCCAAGGGATATAATGGACAAGACAACTACGGGAAAGAATGAGGAAGCATAAGAGAAAAGGAGTCCTTTGGTAATATGATAAAACCCCAAGTGGTAGAGCAGGCGAGAGAGAACAGGTGCTGGTGAGAGAGAGTGGAAGGAATGAGAGTAGTTACATCACAGGGAACTCGAACATTCTTCAGACAATATGGCAGGTGCTGGAATGGAATGACAGAGCTTGTTTGTAAATTATAGAAAACAGTAAGCTGTCATTTGCACAATTTCGGCCAGATTCTACCGCAGTGTGCTTAAGTGTGATGCATAGTGCAAAATACATTTTTGTGGGAAATTTTGTTAGTACTGTGGGAAACTCGGGTAATTTTTAAGAAACAATTCTGCCGATTTTTGCCATTTTTGAGGGAAAAAAACACTTTTGGAGTAAAAGAGAAAAAAGATGACCGCCGGTTCGTCTGCTCATCCGAATCGAGCATTCAGGTGTCGGTGAACATCTATTAATAACTACTCTTCCAAATTATCTTTCTTTAATCCAATGTATCTTTATGTTTAAAGAACATAGTTTACCATTACCTTTCTTAGATCTTTCCGCATCGTTAAAATCTTCCTCGCTGAAAAAGAAAGCTCTGAACATGAAAGGCAGCACAACATCTGGGTTTTTCGTCAGTATGCAATCATCAGCAGGATCAATGCAACTTCTCAGCTCGGTAACACATGTGACATTGGGTTCAGTCCCATTGCAGTAACTGTCTGGTGGGTTGAGAACCTGTGGAAAGAAGTACTGACTTAAAATTGTTACCTATGATTCTTATATGCTACTTATTTTGTACAAATTCATGGGAAGTTTCGTAGGTTTTTTTTTTTTTGGCAGAACCACAAGGTCGGATGTGCTGAGTCATAATGACTGTTTTCAGGTCAACATACATAGATAAGAGTAATGAGATAATAACGGTCTGGGTCGATGTTTTAACAATTTTAATGCAATCTACAATTGCAAATTACTCATGGTCCGAACCATTTAAATCTTAAACAGCCAAAATACTTGAAATAATAGAGGGGTGGAGGAAATTTCAAATGAAGTATGAAGATGACCACGGTCATGCTCATGGACACCCGGCTTAATTTTGAATTCGGGGAAGACTGTTCAAATAATGTGTTTACTTTTGTTGGGTGGCGTGTCAACACATGCTGCAGCTGTTCTAACATGGCTTTATTACATTTTTAATATAATCAGCAAGGACAAGGGTGTCACTAGTTTCCACGAGGTAAACAATCTAGTCTCCCCTAATATTGATTGGAGACGCACAGTGGATTTGAAACTGAATTTCGGGATGTGGCAAATGTGGCAAATGTTGCTGATAAGTTTATCGGCATTTTTCTATTTCATCACTGTAGTATTTATTCCTGCTCTATCTTTAAGTTCTTATTAAATGCTATAAATCAGTACAAAATACATCTAGAGATCCCAAGCCACATGCCTGGCAGTTACTCGTGTACCAGGGCGGATCTTGAGTAGATTGTCTGGTGATTTTTTGCGATTGGGGAGAGGGGCAGAAGGAACTTACTCGTCCTCAAAACCCTTACATTGACATGGAATTGTTCTGTGAATGTTTCAAAATAAGTGAAACATCAGAATTGTTTAGAATATGTATTTTAATATATTAATTTAATATCTTTCCCTTAAATAATGAAGAGACGTTGCTTCATTTTCATGCTACGAATATAAAATGTAGGCCCACGCTTGCACAATGTGAAAATTGACCCCTCCTTCCTCCTCTAATTCTTAACCGACAGTATAGACCTGAACTTGCTAATGTGCTACCCGAATCTTCACATGTCATTAATTTACTTTATTTTTCCACATGGGTTTTGGTTTGCCTGTGTAGTCATCTATTATTCTCTTTATATGTGCATTTATGCAAACTTTGCTGGAAATGATCGTCAGAACAGCTGAAAATATTTTTACTTAAACTTTCAACACTGCTAGTTAATAATAAGTAAAATAATTTTAATAGCATGTGCATACTATATTTATTTTTATTTAGTCTTTTTGGAAAATTAATTTTTTATGTGCTGATAAATTCAAATGGGGTCTCATAATCTGTACACAAGTTTAATTCGTTTTTGATATTGGTCGACAGGTTTTCGTATAAATTAATAATAATAATAAACGTCTTGAAAACAAGAATACACCTGAATTTTCAGAAATAAATAGCTATTTCCGAACCACACAAACACACAACTATTATTTTATGGAATGGAGTCAACATTTCTGCAATATTCAAAATAGTCTCCGTCTGCAGCTGAACATCTCTGACAAATATTGATAAAAATCTCAATCCTGTCACAGAAAAAGTGTGAAAGTCTAGAAATTAAGTGAAAGCACATTCTAATCCAACCATCTTTTTGAACATCCTGTATTGCATAGAGTGACTAGTAGTTGTAGTCTGACGGTCTAAGTTTAGCGAATACAGAAGGTGAGGGATTTTGTCATTCCTCCCCAGAAAGCATGCAAGCATGCGGCAAGCTTGCATCTGATTTGAATTTGCCTTCCTGTGCAAGCTTGTCATATAATGTATGTTTCAAGTTTGATTGAAGCCATTGGTCCAATAACAAGCACATACTTGCCAAAAGAAAGCTTTCAGTTAGCTTGTATTATGCTTGTAGCTAGCCAATGCAAGCTTACAGGAAGTTTTACTAAACACAGTTGATGTAATATTTACAAATGTGGACTGGCAAGTTTATTTCAGGCTTGATTGAAGCTTAATCTCTTTCACAACACGCTGACAAAATTTTAAGGGGGTCGGGGGAGGTAGTTAATCTTCTGTTTTGTAATTATACCACATAGGTTGTGTTATTATCTCTTGTCTCTCTATAGAAATTGAATATTCCTTCTGACGTACAATGCATGCTTTTTACAGAGCAGCAGGTGTTATTCGTCACTTTATTCACAGTACAGAAAATTGCAATGCCATCATTAGCAATAAACCACTTGTACTCAGCACCAACTGCTGTCTACTACACTTACAGCAAAATTTTCAATAGTGACAAAGTAATTTTTGAATACATATGGCGTGTTTACAAATATCCAGCCACATCCCACTTTATATTCTCCCTTTATTAACATTTTTTTAATAAAACGTTTGAAAAATCATCCTATATATGTTGTGTTTGGTTGTTTCCTAACTACATCGTGTATCACAAGCTCTTTACGCTTATGCGTTAACATAAAATACCTTTTATTGTGGTTAAAAGGAACATTTACATATATATATTATGTATATATTAAAATATTACATTTATGATTAGTATGAATAACAACAGGGAGAAAATAAGTGTGTAAAGAATAGTTCTTATGCAAAATGATATTACACTCAGTGCGCACGAATGCGGTGCGCGGTCTCTTTGGTGTAATTTTCTAGATTCAGTTTGCATGAGGTGGAGGCATATCCTGGAAGTAGAACTTAAGATGAACATCAGAAAAGTGTGAAGTAACAGTGAATGGTCTGTGCTTGCGACTATTGTTTTAAAATAATTTCATATCATCCATAGTGAATACTGTAGTATCAAATAGGGCGAGTTGCGTAACAATCAGAGCGAGTTGCAGGGTATACATTCTCATCATTTATAAATGTATGAAATGCTGCCAGAATGAGAGACAATGGGCACTCCCACTGTTTTCGATGGCCGAATGAAGGTCGTTTATGGCTGTCGCTGTACACGAGGAAATTGTGGCCGGTGATTTCACGTCTCCCTTGTGGGAAATTTAATTTGTTTGGAATTTATACACCTCTCGTCCGCGAATGACTAATTCTGACTTCAACCAACACGCAGGACGTTGTGTGCACTGGCTGAAAGAAGGACGCTCTGCACAAAGTATAACCCACACCAAAAATTTAAACGAATGCATCACTTTAGATTGTAAATTAATTCGGGAGTAAACAATTTCAAGTGAGTAAAGAGTGAGTGAAGAGATTTGGGCGGCTCTTAAGAGTGATAAATAGTTCCATCTCGAGTGATAAACACACAGGGCTTTTGTAATAATTTTGATTTTGGAACTATTATAGATAAGCCGATGATATTTTTTTCGCATTAGTATAAACTTAAATTGTTCGAGCTATGGATATACTTTCCCATTATGTCAGTGTTAAAACTATTTTTCAAAATGAGGAAATTGCGTAACTTTGCGCATGCATGATTTCCAGTTAATTGGAAAATAAATACTTCAATCAAAAATAATAGCGAAATCATCTATAGTTTTCTGAATTAAACCACAGCACTGATTTAATAAATCTAACTAAAACTGTAGCTATGTTTTGCACATTTTGAGGTCCATCTCGTGCTGCTGCCTACTCGCTATGTGGTTTGCCTCGTCTCGCCCCGAGTGCTGGCCGAGCAGGCAGGGGATGGCTGGCAGTGGTCCACCGCTGTAGGGGTGGTTTTGTCTGCTCTCAAGGCCAGGCGTGCTGCTGCCTACTCGCTATGTTGTTTGCCTCGTCTCGCCCCGAGTGCTGGCCGGGCAGGGAGGGGATGGCTGGCAGTGGCCCTCCGTAATAGGGGAGGTTATGTCTGCCCTCAAGGCCAGGCGTGCCACTACCTACTCGCTATGTGGTTTGCCTCGTCTCACCCCGAGTGCTGGACGGGCAGGGAAGGGATGGCTGGCAGTGGCCCGACGCTGTAGGGGAGGTTATGTCTGCCCTCAAGGCCAGGCGTGCGGCCTCCTACTCGCTATGTGGTTTGCCTCGTCTCGCCCCGAGTGCCGGCCGAGCAGGCAGGGGATGGCTGGCAGTGGTCCACCGCTGTAGGGGAGGTTGTGTCTGCCCTCAAGGCCAGACATGCTGCTGCCTATTCGCTATGTGGTTTGCCTTGTCTCGCCCCGAGTGCTGGCCGGGCAGGGAGGGGATGGCTGGCAGTGGCCCGCCGCTGTAGGGGAGGTTGTGTCTGCCCTCAAGGACAGGCGTGCTGCGGCCTACTCGCTATGTGGTTTGCCTCGTCTCGCCCCGAGTGCTGGCCGGGCAGGGAGGGGATGGCTGGAAGTGGCCCACAGCTGTAGGGGAGGTTGTGTCTGCCCTCAAGGCCAGGCGTGCTACTGCCTCCTCGCTATGCGGTTTGCCTCGTCTCGCCCCGAGTGCCGGCCGAGCAGGCAGGGGATGGCTGGCAGTGGTCCACCGCTGTAGGGGTGGTTTTGTCTGCTCTCAAGGCCAGGCGTGCTGCTGCCTACTCGCTATGTTGTTTGCCTCGTCTCGCCCCGAGTGCTGGCCGGGCAGGGAGGGAATGGCTGGCAGTGGCCCGCCGCTGCAGGGGAGGTTGTGTCTGCCCTCAAGGCCAGGCGTGCTGCTGCCTACTCGCTATGCGGTTTGCCTCGTCTCACCCAGAGTTTTGTCCGACCAGGCAGGGGATTGTTTGCACTGGATCGCCGCAGTAGGGGATGTTGTGTCTGCTCTCAAGGCCAGGCGTGCTGCTGCCTACTCGCTATGCGGTTTGCCTCGTCTCGCCCCGAGTGCCGGCCGAGCAGGCAGGGGATGGCTGGCAGTGGTCCACCGCTGTAGGGGTGGTTTTGTCTGCTCTCAAGGCCAGGCGTGCTGCTGCCTACTCGCTATGTTGTTTGCCTCGTCTCGCCCCGAGTGCTGGCCGGGCAGGGAGGGAATGGCTGGCAGTGGCCCGCCGCTGCAGGGGAGGTTGTGTCTGCCCTCAAGGCCAGGCGTGCTGCTGCCTACTCGCTATGCGGTTTGCCTCGTCTCGCCCAGAGTTTTGTCCGAGCAGGCAGGGGATTGTTTGCACTGGATCGCCGCAGTAGGGGATGTTGTGTCTGCTCTCAAGGTCAGGCGTGTCTGTTAGGCGGGCCTGTAGTGGTAGTTTTGGGCTCGAGATTTCAGACATCTCGATATATCACTCGCGCTATTAATCGCAGCACTGGGTGGTTGACGTATTTCACACCGCTGCATTCCTTTCCTTCTTCTAACAACGAAAATTTACGAACACATTATCGAGCCGTAAATCATCAAACTGCAGAACATTGAAATGTTTTTCACTAGGTTCGATGTATTTATTGAAGTGTATTTTGATGTATGAATTATGAAGTAATAATTAAGAATATTTGACACACAATTAGACAAATGTGTGTTTTCCAAGTCGAACGTGGGTCAGTGGTTGGCATAGTGGCTAAGGTTCTTATTTCTCACTCCGGCGATCTCGATTTAACACCCGACAGAGTTACGCTAGAATTTTCGCAAGTGAAAATAGTATTTGAATATGCTTCTGTTGTGCGGATTTTCTCAGGAGTGTCTCGTTTTCCTTGGTGTTGCATTTAAGCGTTGCTTCACATTCTTCTCAATTTCATCCTCCCTGGCTCTCAAGTAAAACGACTGATGCCGGCCAAAATCTCTATACTCTCAAATTTAACACGCAACTGACTTAGTCGGCTTGCTTGTGAAATACCTATATAAATTTCTTAGTTAGAATATAAGAACTGAAACGATTTACAGTCTAACAACAATATAAGAACTACAAAGTGTACGCAAGTATACGAGAGTTTGTCAAACTTACCTTTCAAGTGTGCCTTTTTTCCGTTTCTTTATTTATATTTTTACATTTATTTACGATAACTATATGGAGATGCGGATGCGTAACATTCGCTCGATTAGCATTCCTATATATGGAAATACGTGGGACAGTGAGTGCTACCCTGTGAATCATATGGCTACAGTAAGGGAGGTTTTCTCTACTTTGTTACTTAATATTCATTTTCAGGCATATTTTAGATTTTTTTTTGTATATGATTGTACAACTTTCCGTCTACTTGTTACAGCCAATGTGTGTCTCGGCTGCTGATTGGCCCTGCTGAGGTTATAACAACCTCTGAAACAGCTTTCCACAATTATACTACTTTTTGCACAACCAATGATAACTTTTACAAAGAATCAGCATATTATGGTGAAAGTGCAATTTGCTTTAACCAAATGATTGAACTGTTGGAATGTTTATTCTCGTGCTATATTCATTTTTCTGCCTTTGTTTGGAAATGACTAGCATGCATTAGTGTTGCCGGAATGTTGACAATACAAAATCGTTTGGCAGATCATATGTATCATATATAAAACTACAGCATGTGTTTACGCCCTAGATAAAATTTATTTTGCCTGTGGTTAGTATAAGAGTAAAAGCTGTAATAAATTAATTTTTTTATCATATTTAATGTTATAATACATAATTATGCATGAAAATTATCAATCTTATACAAATAAAACAAGTTCATCGTTACAAAGCATGAAAAAATAAATAATAAGACGAAATTTGTTTACGGTTTGTAAAAATGTGATGCATCCACAACATGGATGGGGGTGAACTATCTAACTTAAAATAACTACGACTTTGGTTTTAATAGGATGTTTATCACGTAAGTGAAACTTTAAAAATCACTTAAAATTGCACCTTCTTTTAATTTGCCAAACTTTGCTTTAAAAACTATTTAGAGTGGTAGCAAAAGTTTGATTAACTACATAAGTTACCGCTATTCTGTAATTTAAGTATGAATAAAACTATGCATAATTAATATACACAATTCCATTTATATTATCAACAATTTTGTGGGACCAAACGGGAAAGACAAGCAAATCTTCATATTTAATGCGGAAATAAATGTTATCATAATTTATCACTTATTTTAATAACGAAGACACGCGATTTTATTACGAGCGAAATGTTTGACTTCAATGTATAATCTGCTAAAGGTTTCATAACTGATTTACCATGATAACAAAGTATGTTTTGACGGCTGTTTTGAGTCAGTCCAATGTAACACTCTCCTTAATAAATGTTTCCATTATGATTTTGAAAATATTTATGCATATTAGTGTAAAAAATCGCAAGGAGCTAACTATGTATATGTTAGGTTTAATCATAAATTATGACTATTTCCATTTACTACACACAGAATTTATAAATACCCTGAAATTATCTTGCCTGGAAAATCTCACAACATTGCATTTATTGGACTAAAAAAATTGAAAAAAATATGTTTTAAATATAAGTAGTCTTGATTATACAAAGAATATTTAATTGTTTGCTTTATGTGTGCTTATCATTTAACTAGTGACTATGAAGAAAAAATTTCAGTGAAATTAGTAATTCTTTGATGTTTTAGTTTTACGCCTATAAAAACTTTTGCGTACAGAAGTTGTTATCTATTTGATGGCTTATTGTGTGAGTGTGTAATGTATGTTCCTAAATTCTTTTAACTAAACCTATTACCGAAAAGGAGTGGAGGGAAACAAGGCATGCAGACAGCAAGCCTGATTTTTATTATATTCGGTAAGAGGTCTATTATATTCTAATATTATAAAGTTTTCTTTGAGATATCCTTAAGCGATCGTCACAATAAAATACCTCCAATGATATTTATTGCAGTGTCAGAGTAAAGTTGTTATTGTATGCAATTAGTCCTTACTTCTTTCTCCATATTTCCAAGGCTCTTAGCAATAAGACAAGAAGTTACTGGTAACTAATGAGCCTACATTCCTCTAAATGGATACAGAAAAACTTTACTGACGTTCTTAAAATATTAGATGGTAGGTAGGCGGTGAAGTCTCTTTGACAGCGGTATCATTAGAGATGAAACCAGAAACATGTGAAACAGAACCAAGGTAATGAAAATACACGAGTGACTTACCCGGGATTCGAATTCAGAAAAACTCATTATATTAAGCTATCTTGCAATCAACTGCATCACGGAGGTAGGATTCGGAGCATCAACTTCGGATGTAATCAGTCTAATGTATTGAATGATAGGGTCCACTAACCTGAAATATATGCACGGTTATCATTTTGAATATAAGTGCCTGAGCCACTAAAAACACATATGTTTGCACGACTTGCCATAATGCTGCTTCTCTGTTATTCTGTTTGTTAGTCTCTCAGATATGGCATAAAAACATTATTTTCTTAAACGGGTCTCTATTACAAAATTTCTAAAAAAAGGTGTTCTGTATACGATGTTTCCAATATAAACTATGAGGTTAAAAAGTTTGATTGATATTATATATTGTTAAACATATATATGGTAAAAATATTAAAATTTGTAAATGGCCGCCATTTTGAACTCACTGTTTGACCACATTTAAATCACGTAACTTTACATGGCCTTCTGTAGGTGTTAAAATTTACGTGGAAATTAATTACTCCGAAAATATAGCAAAATGTTCTATTTACTCACCTGACACTACTTTGCACAATATCCTGCAAAAAATATCTATGTATGCATAAATGTAGCTTCTAATTAATACTTGTTGCGTACAAAATTCGGTTGAATTATTTGAAGCTATTAATACATAATAAATTATTTTAAATTATTTTCATAAATCCCCATTCAAACATACCTGCCAAACATAATTCATGTTAATTTCCATACCCTACTGTAGCAATACTTGTGTGAAATGTTGCATGAATCGGTTGATTATTCCTCGAGATATGACATTAAACCTGCATTGATCATGCGACGATCTTCATAAATGAAGGGCAAAAAGTTTATTTATTAGTACATTGCTGGTTGTCATAGTTATTATATACATAGTTAACTTTAAATCGGTTACATAGTTTTGTTAGTAAAGCACAGTAAGACAAAATGTTTGTAAAGGTGCCATTCAGTAAATAAGAGACTTACACACTTAAACATGTATATTAAAATCGCCTTTCACAGTTCAACTTTTTCGCCAAACTTGAGATAAATCGGTTTATTGTTTCCCGAGATAAGTCATAAAAGAGTACGGTTTCTTGTTGCGCTATCTTACAAAATGGCGGAAAAATGGGTATTTGCATAGATCATTTCGATGGATGTAAATCATAATGTCATCGTACAGGGTTAAGTTGAAATATGATTTGAAGTTTCGTAAATACACTGGAGAGCCAAAAAAAACTGTTATAGGCGTGCGTATGTAAATAACAGAGGTATGGACCCAATCAGAGTAAAGCGATGCGGTCGGCAGCGCCTATATAATACAACAAGCATCTGGCAAATTTGCTAGATTGGTTAATGCTGCTACAATGGCAGGTTATCAAGATTTAAGTGAGTTTGAACGTGGTGTTATAGTCGGTGCACGAGAGATGGGAAATAGCATCTCCGATAAAATTTGGATTTTTACATACGACCATTTTACAAGTGTACCGTGAATATCGGGAATCTGGTAAAACATCAAATCTTGGTCATCGCTGCAGCCTGAAAAATATCGTGAACGAACAGGACAAACGACGACTGACGAGAATCATTAAACGTGACAGACGTGCAAACCTTTCTCAAATTGGCGCAGATTTCCTTGCCTCCTCCATACCTTCAGACATTAGTCGAGTCCATGCCACGTCGGCTTCCGGCTCTTCTGCGTGCTCGCGGGGCCCTACACGATATTAGGCAGGTGTACCAGTTTTTTTGGCGTTCGAGTGCACTCAGTTAAATACAATAATTTGCATAGAAGGACATCTTAGTTTTCATCACTAAGGCACTTTTATTCTACCTGTATTTATGTATATTAATTATAAATGAAATAATAAAGTTTAGATATAAAAAATAATTAAATCTTTAATTTAACTAACAATAAAAAAAATTAAACTTAACCAAAAATTTAAAAAATTGTTGTGATATATGGTATTTTTTTCGGAAAAACACAATCACAGGATACATAAGGTGATTTTTCAAATGTTTAATTCAAAAAGTTTGAAGAAACCGCGAACAGACTATAATCATGAACTTATTATTACATTGAATTGTCGGACCGCAAGCGCGGGAATTGAACATGTAGTCTGGAGTTGTCCGCGATGTTACCCCGGCCCATCACTGTGAGAGAATGACGCACGGCATGAGGGAGGGTNGTAGTCTGGAGTTGTCCGCGATGTTACCCCGGCCCATCACTGTGAGAGAATGACGCACGGCATGAGGGAGGGTAGGGCGGGTATGTCCCCTCCTCGCGCCTAACTCTGGTTTCACGTGCCCTGTGTTGACCAGGCCCCGGTTGCAAAACTCCGCCCAGCCGCGCCGTATTTCCACCCTTGCTAGCTCAACGATGAGCTTGGTGTCTCTAGGTGCCACTCTCAACAGCGAAGTCTTGAGAGCCAATGAGTTTGATTTAGGTGACTATGGAGCCACACAGGAATGAAAGGGCGTGGGAAACGGGGGATCACCAAGAAAACCCGCTGACCAGCGGCATCGTCGGGCACGACTCCCACATGCAAAAATCCGGGAGTGGTAGGACCGATGATTGAGCCGGTTCTCCTTGGTGTGAGACGAGCAGGCTAACCTCTCAGCCACCGCGGCCCCCGGAACGAGTTAAAGGGAATATTATGGTGCACCATAGCCGTATATTGGTGTAATCTTTGTTATACGTTGTTTTTCAAAGTATTTTTCGAAATTTTCTCACTACAAGACACAAACTATAATTCTGAATAACTTCCTACTTTCTTAGATATTTACTGCTNTTTTTCGAAATTTTCTCACTACAAGACACAAACTATAATTCTGAATAACTTCCTACTTTCTTAGATATTTACTGCTCCTGTTATTCTTGGAGCACAGATAGATGATAAGAAAAAAATGCATTATTTATTTTCTGCCATCACTGTTCTGGGAGTAACTTCGGCATTGAATTTATAGCAATGTTGTAAAATATTCATAATTATCATTTATGCCTTGTTGGGCCAAAAATGTCGATAAGCTCTGTCAGAAGCAGATTTAAACTAAAATCGTCCAAATATGGTCACCTGCTGTCGTGCACCATTCCCCTGAAGGTTTCTTTACGGTAATCCAAGCACTCTTGAAAACCCCTCTTAAGATCCACTTGTATAAGCATAGTGGATTTTTTCACAATTCTTAAAATTAAAAGCCATGGGGCTGATCACTTTGATAATGCATCGGTCAAGAGAAACTGTGAAATAATCAGAAACGTAAATATCTTACAAAACTGCTAATTCTTGCACTTGTATGCGTTCAAAAAAAACGAGTGTAAAACAAATATTTTCAGATTCTCAAATTTTTACCTTCCTCTTCGAATTACATTTCAAGACATGAAACTTCTATCACTCTGTCGTTTAACAAACTTTACCGGACGCATGCCAATGAGTGAGCACGTTGATATATGCACGTAGGTGCAGTGAAAACATTCAGAGTCTTATTTAAAAAGTGCCTAATTAGCCGTCAACAGCCTATAATGTGAATCACTTGCAGCTGAACTCACCATCCCCGGAGGCAGGCTGCTGTTGGATGTTGGAGGAGGAGTGGGCGGTGTTTTGNCCTCTCAGCCACCGCGGCCCCCGGAACGAGTTAAAGGGAATATTATGGTGCACCATAGCCGTATATTGGTGTAATCTTTGTTATACGTTGTTTTTCAAAGTATTTTTCGAAATTTTCTCACTACAAGACACAAACTATAATTCTGAATAACTTCCTACTTTCTTAGATATTTACTGCTTTTTGATATGTTCCTATTAGTAACCAATATTATATTTATTTAGCCATTTTTATTTACACGCAATTTGTTGTTCCACTTATAACTGAGTTAAAATATTGTTTTGAGACATTTTAGTTTATTATTGCTAGAATCTGATTTAAAGTTATTCGTTTATATACATATATATATATATATATATATATATATGTTTTATATCCCCAATAATATTAAAATATAATAATGTATTATTTTATTCGCAATAACGTACCGGATGTGTAAAGTAAATAGTACATATAACTGAGTGTAGAAAAGAACATTTTTTTTATAACATTTTATGACGTAGTTGTTTTTCAGATATATAAAATTTTTAAATTACAGAAAAAAATTTACTATATTCTTCTGAAAAATGGTTTTAATTTCTTTCATTTTATTACTCACTCCATTTCAATTAATCAACCACCTTAATTATCCAACATTTTTGTAGTATGACAGGTGTGTTTTTATCCACTCTGCGAAATGTGTTACAATCAATGATATTGAAGATACAAGTAAGATTTTTCACGTCAAATTTAGCCATTTTGATAACAACCTCTGAAAAATGTAATTTTTTGAAATTGCGTATATATTATCGTATACAACGGCACACAGGCTTCCTTTTAAAAGGTTGGTATAGAAATAATTTTGGTGATAACTGTTTTTGAGCTATAAGATTTATCCAGCATACATTATTGAAATAATTTATTCTGTGACAAGGCTTAATGTATCACTCTTACTGTAATAAGAATATAGTATTTTTATTTGTTTGATACGTGGAATTTAATGGGTATTCGTTATATACATATTATTGAAGAAAATATTTTCTGGCTGAAAAATAAACGGTCTATATGATTCACTGTCAACGAAGCCTCTTTAGTTAATAATATTACATTTTAAACTGAATTAAGAGAAAACTAGTTCATATATATCTAACTCTCAGAAATCGATGAGAGTTAATTAGTCTCAGATACCTTAACTGAAATGTTTTCGTTGCAAAAGACATTAAGCTTACGGTTGTCAGATAATGGACGAATCTCAGAAAAATTCTCATACTCCTAAAACCGGGCTAATTAAGGTTAAAAAGGACCCATGCATCGCGGCTGTAGCAGGTTTGTCTATTGCCTGCCTTGAAGTTGATATCAAAGACACTCTCGGAAAGAGGAAGAATCAAGCGGAAGACCACAGAGAACGTACGAAAACACTGCGTTGTGTAAATAAAACGCGCGAGACGCGAATGGAAAATACACAGCCATTATTGGCTCAAGAGCTGGGGAAAGTAGGGTTTATATTAGTAAGCGAAGACAGACTCTCGTCATTATAGCGAAGAGTGTTACAACAGAGAATATAAGAGCACAGAGACAAAATGGCATGGCAATTTCTTTGATGTGGGAGTATCTTTCCTGTTATTGGATGTGCGAGGCTGTGAGGATGGATATTATGTCTTATTAGTTAAAATGTGCGGCGAAATTAATTCCTTAAGTCGGTTCTAGGTCACCTACAACTTTTCTGAAGAAATGTGAAGGCTCTGCTTTTAGGATATTCCTCCGCCTCATGCAAACAGAGCTTAACAAAGTATAGGAAATTACACGAATGGGACAACGCACCACATTCGTGCGCACTCAATCAATTTAATAATATCTTACGTGAGAACTATTTTAAAAGTGGGAATTTCCAACAAACCTATATTCTCTCTGTTTTTATTAATAAATTTTTTTTTATTGTTAAAATTTAGAATTAGTATATAAGACAAATTTCATTACTACCATAAATAATACATTTTCATGTTAACAGAAGTATAAAGCGCCTGTGACGTATGCCTTATTTAGGAAACAACCAAACACATTCTACATGGGGCGATTTTCCAAAGGTTTTATAAAAAAAAAACAATAAGTTACTGATATAACTAATAAGACTACCTTCCTCAACATGGGAGAAAATTATGTTTAAATAAGTTATTCAATGATGAGTTGGTAGGTAGGACTTGACTTCTCTTTGAAAGCAATAACATTAGAAATGAAACCAGAAACTTATGCAACATCAACAAGACAATTACAATTTGATACGTATCTTATTCGGGACTTGAACCCTGAAAACTTCGTACAATAAGGTAGCATGCAATGCACTGCATTACGGAGGTTAGATTCGGAGCATCGTCTTTGTATTTAATAAGTTTAATGATTCTAATTATAGGGTTTACTAAACTAAAATATTTGGAGGACCATAATTTTGAAAATAAGTGTCTGAGACACTTAAAACATAAAAGTTCATATGACCTACTGTAGTACTACCTGTGTGAGGAATTTTGTGGTAGTAAGTTTTTTTGGTTCCTAATAAATGCCATAAAAAACTCAATTTTCTTGTTTTATGCTATTGTACAAAATTTCCAAAAAAAAAAAAGAAGTCTATGTATTATGCGTCTAATGTATAATATCAACATACAAAATTTTCTTGTATTTGGTTAAAATGTTTAATATATGTGACAACCTTACTTTAATTATATATGATGCCAGCATTTTGAACATCGTTGTCTGACCAATTTAAATCATGAAAGTTTACATTAATTTTTGTAGCATTTATAGTGAGCACAATTTGGTACTTATTGGGTTGAAGTCTCCCAGTGTAACATTTGGTGTAAACAGGTTAAATGTTCCTTGAGATATGACATAAAACCTCCACAATATTCATATGGCGATCTTCATAAATAGAGGACAAAAAAGTAAAGTGCTAGAACATTAGGTGATTGTATACTGCCAATATACAAAGTTAAGTTAAATTACAATACATAACTTCGTATATCTAGCACACAAAACTAAAATGATTTTATAGCCGCCATTATGAATATAAGTGTCATTCATAAAAATTTCATATGGTAATTTGGCTTAACACAGTACATCATCTTCACCAAATTTGGAATCTCTGGGTTTATTTTTTCGTAAGATACGAGAGAAAAATTACATTTTATTGGTGAATCTATCATACAAACTAGCTGTTAAATGAGGCTCAGCAAAGACATATTTGATGGTTGTAATGGGCACTCCTATCATACAAATTGAAGATAGTTAATTATTTCTTTGGTAAAATATACTGAGATAAAATACGTAACCACCATTTTTAAAATAAGTGCCTGATCTAATTAAAACATACCAGTTTACACCACCTGCAGCACTACTATATTTTTGCCAAATATGGTACGAATCTGTAAATTTTTTTCCCAAAATACGACATAAAATTGTATTTATGTGCATGTCACTATGTAACAAAATGGATAACAAAAGATAATTCTTGTAGATACAGTTGATAGTTGTGATACCTACTGCGAGCATACAAAGTTATGTTGGAATTGATTACATGACTTTGACGTAAAGCATTCTAGGCTTAAAATTACTATATGGCCGCCATTTCGAAAATAAATATTTGACATGCTTTAAACATACCTTTTAAAATCATCTGCCTCAGTATTACTTGTTTGCCAAATGTAATAGGAATCGGTCAATTGCTTTCTGCGATATAAATACCTTATTAAATCGCATTGCATTATCTTCAACATTGTGGGCACAATATACTCGGTGTAGATACAATTGATAGTTGTAATATACATATATACCAGCATATAACGATAAGTTGGAAATGATTTCGTGGTTTCCACGATATAGCATTGACGTGTGGCGCATATATTAAGTAGGGCAGCGCTGTTACTAACCCTACCACCCTAAGAAAGAAGTTAGCTTTTATTCCCAGTGTATGAGGCCTGCGAAGTATTCGAAAGAATATAATATACCATGTGAATGGACGCTTTGTTTTGTAAGCGCAGAGCCGGAGTATTAGGCCCTTTTTGCAGGCAGGGGCACGCCTGTTAACCATAGGGACGCGCGCCCTTGAGTGACGACAGCTGGGTGACCATATAAGGAGACGGCAGGGTGGAAGGGACAGACAGTGGAGAGGGTATCACAGTTGCCAGTGGGCCAGCCGCCCGCCTCGAGGCAGCCACGAA
Organism: Clitarchus hookeri; assembly: GCA_002778355.1. Taxonomy (NCBI): domain Eukaryota; kingdom Metazoa; phylum Arthropoda; class Insecta; order Phasmatodea; family Phasmatidae; genus Clitarchus; species Clitarchus hookeri. Next base: position 36,518 of record NQII01001114.1, on the reverse strand, counting down.
GAAACAAGTCGCGATAGTCTGGCGGGAGGCGAGGCAGCCTGGCATAGACACAGTCAGGACAGCATAGGAACATTAGAGATGCAACCAAATATCGAAAACCATGATTTTGGCACGGAAAGTGTAAGTGCCGAACATACAAGGGGGGATAAGACGCGTGGCACATATATCCCCCCCTCCCCACCTGCTTAAGCCAGTGTAGGGACTTCCAGACGACACATGTCGCCCATTAAAGCATACCGAGTTCAAGCCGAAGTGAGGTAGCACTTGCCGCCCTCGGGACTCCACCTCCCATCCCCTAGCAAGCACCGCAATTTGTAAACGCCGAGAAATCACGAGATAGTGGGACGAGTACCGCACGAAGTCAAAAACACGCACTGAGAATAAGCTGACAGCGTATGGCAGGGGCAAATGCCCCACACCACCCCCTTCCCCCCTTCCATCAAGAATCATGGCAAATGCAAGAAGTGTTCGTTGTACTGTGCCCTCTCTCCAACAAGGGAGACACGTGTAGGAATCGAGGAAGGGAGCCAAGAGAGGATATAAGCCTCTTTGCAGGGAGAGTGGTATTTCAGTTGATGAGTTTTTTATCACCGTGCCGAGAGAGTAAGTTGGTCAGTCATATCGGGGCAGTCGGAAGCTGCGATACTCTGTGCTGAGAGAGTAAGTCAGTGCACAGTTACCAAGGCCAGGATATCGGACCCCGGCCACGTCAGTCAGCTGCATCAGTCAGTCGCAACATTAAGGGGTCAGCCATATTGGGATGCGATACGCGAGATGCGGGGCACAGGGCAGAATCAGTTAAACAGATACCAGAGTTACATCGGACGAGTAGTTTCACCACACCAGGATAAGAGTCAGTCAGTCAAGTTACAATTACACACTAAGAAGGCGGAGTCGAGTCGTGAGCTTCAACGAGAATTGCCATGTCAAGTTAGTGGGATTAGTCCAGTGCAACCCCGCACCAAGGACTGGGGTGGGGGCCCGCCAAGGGTCACCTTGCCACAATCAGTTACAATCCTACACCGAGAACGGGAGCGAGTGGTTAGCTCCAATGAGGAGCGCCATGTTGAAAGGAAGCCAGCTAAGTGCAGCACACAACATCAGCCAGTCCAAGGGCCTGTAACAGAGGCCATCCAGCTCACCAGATCTCATCAACTCCCGGAACGTATCCGGGTCACCAAAACTCACCAGACCTGAACTAACGGAACCACTTCCCTACAACAAGTGCAGATAAGTAACAACATCATCACTCAGGGATGCGTCCTGTCACCTAATGCCCCCACAGCGTCGGAAACGTTAGCCAGAACATTGTAATCAGCTCTTCCGGCCATAACTCGCAGGGCATAAAAGTATGAGTAATTTCTCGGTACAAGGTCCTGGGAAAGTATGTATAAACGCCCGGAAATGTTCCGGGAATGAATTAATAAATTCCCGGGCAATTAACCATGATAAAACCCAAAATGTGATGAATTAATTGTTTTATATACTCTCAACCCTCAAAGCACCATATAGTCTGTGCCTTGAACATTAACTGAGGACTCTACGAACCGCCCTGTACTCCACAGGTCGGGAGTAGCATCAGCATTTGCAGCTAACTAACCAAATGTCCACTGTTTTGAAAGTAAATTTCTGAAATACTTAAAACATGCAATTTCACTTCATCTGCCACAGTGCTACTTGTTTGCCAAATTTGATAGAAATTAATTAATGGTTTCCTGAGATATGACATAGAAATGTATTGATTCGCATGGTGCTATCTTACAAAATGGCAAAGAAAATATTTTCATTGTAGATGCAGTTGATAGATGTAATATCTACTACCAACATACAATGTTATGTTTGAATGGATTGCATAATTTTGACGGTATAGCACACTAAGTTTAAATGACTATATAGCTGCTACTTTGAAAATAAGTGTCTAGTATACTTAAAACATATCACTTACCATTAGCTGCATCAGTACTACTTGTTTGCCAATATTGGTAGGAATCGGGAATTTTTTACCGAGATATGATATAATAAATTAATTTATTCGTATGGTGCTATCTTCATAAATGGACAACAAAAGTGGATATGTGTTGGTATATATAATGCTTATAACAGATATTTTCAGTATACGAAATTTGGTCGAAATTGTTTTGCTCTATATTGCACAACGGAACTGAATTATACTTGTTCGAGAGAGGTGCTTAATTAATGGGGGAAAACATTGGCACAATGTTAGCAAGAAAATGTCTGTTTTTTTTTTCATTGAATTTCGTAGTACTGATGTTAGTAATATCATGAGAGGCAGTTTATACCATCTACAATAGTACATATTTCACCCACTAGACATCAGCCAATTTGTTCGGAAACGTGAATAAGGGACATTAACATTCATTTTTACAGTATTTGATTCTTTGTCGTGGGATCTGAATCACATATTTCGCTTTTATAGTAAATCTTTAATTAAAAAAAAAACTTTCTCAGTACAGAAATCGTATTGGACCAAACTTGGACTGAAATTGGACTCAGTAAGGCATTTTTTTTACTCTTTAGGTGCAAAATTACAAACCGTAACTGAAATTTATACAACACCGAAGAGAGTGAAGATGAGTGAAAATTAAGATATTACAGCATTTGGCAAACGAACCGGAACTGAATTATAACCAATACCACATAGAGTGAAGTTGAGTGAAAATTAAGATATTACAGCATTCGGCAAATAAACCGAAGCTGAATTGTAAACAATACCACAGAGAGTGAAGTTGAGTGAAAATTAATCTTATACAGAATTCCGCAAATAAACCGAAACACACAAATGCAAATCACGAAATTCGAATTTTTACTTCAAAATGAAGTGCAAAAATATTTGGTGCAATATGCGTTTCTGTCGTGACACATGCACCTATATATACATATTGACGTGAACCCTGCATCTACGATCTCCTTGTGCACACTCTGACCACCACGGTCACATCAACTGCACCAGCTGCACCAGGCAGCACCAGCAACATCAGGCCAAGAGTGTGTAATGCAGGTTGACAAGAATGGAACTTGCACCTTCTTGACAACAGGTACTACATGACTCAAGAGGTCGTACTACTTTGTTTATTTCAAGAGGTAACTCTTGTAATATACAGTAGGCGATCCGAAACGGTGTTTACCCCAAAGCCACAGCAGTTGGGCGCACAGGCCGTTGGTCGTTACGTCGTAGCAATTCACGCCACGACATACGACATAGCGCAACACCGAGTGATGTTGACTGGCCTGTAGGCTGAAGCTGAAGTGCTAAGTGCCCCAAAGTGCAACCAATAGTGGGCAGTATTGTTCTATACCAATCACACATCTTCATCTCATTCAAAGCTACAGTCAAAGGTGGGTTTTATTGTACTAAAAATCATAGAGCTTTGCAACCCAAACCTCTTGGCCCAGGTGTACATGTCCATCCCTTCAGGAGACAGCCACCTGGCAACACTGTAGTCAGTTAAATACAAACATGTCACAGGAAATCTAATACAGACACTTTTCACAAGAAATCATAATTATGTATTGAATGTCTACATATAAGAGGGTAATCATGTTTTTGTAAAGGGAGACTACCAATAAAGGCTTCCATCATAGTAACCTTTCATTTAGTGCTGTGACACTCCCCATCAACTTCACAACATCAACCTTAACAGACAAGTGTTAATCAGAAGGGGTTACCAATGTGTTTAATTTAATTTAAATAATTTTTCACCATTGCAATAATGTTACATAGTGCTTATGTCGTGTTTTACCACTCGGCGTTTGACGTCGGTTCACGCCACTTGTGATGGAAGACGTCACTCATTCAGTTCACCTCAGCACATGAGCTAGACTGGCAGTGTGGTCGTCCGCTCTGCGAGCCCCCTTGGTACCATCATTTAGGCTGATATCACTTCATTGTAATAGTAACTTAATAAACCGGAACATTTTATTTCTTTCTGTGCCGAGGGGAGAACCACCTGCACCCTCACCAGAGAGCTTACCTCAACCACTTATCCGCATAACCACCGTACTGACTTGGGCAATTTTCATGCTAAGATCACCAGCTGGCCGTAAGTGCTGGCTGCGTTTATTTTGATATTCATATGTCCAGTACTCGAACATTTAATCAATTATGTGAGTAATCTGCTTTACAAAATTCAGTGAGTGTTGATTCATTGTCCTGCTGGGAACATAGGGCGCTTCACTCCTTGTAGTACCACCCACAATTTGTCTTGCATATTTCAGGCATACAAGACCGCCTACAGTCTCATCATAAGGTCAACGTGTCTAAGTAATAATATTAAGTGCATGACAAATTTATCTTCAAACTAATTGAGGCATCCAGGGCCCCCTGAGTCATCGACCGAACGACCCACATCACTAACTCTCTGCGGAGTTATGGTGCCGGGCAATTCTGCACTCAACCAGCTCTGGGTCACCTCGACCATGTCAATATATATATATATATATATATATATATATATGTATATGTTTATATATATATACGGGATGATTCACAGCACCTGTATCATCCCTTTTTCACGGAAACAACACAGCAGGGCTTCGCGAAAATAGTGTGATAACTATTACCCTATATGAAGCATCGATTGGTAGTAATCACATTCCCCTGAACATATCATAGTTAGAGGTATGAGAGGTGAGCTTTTAAATTACAAATGGAAATGTGGCTCATATAAGGTATCGTTGGATAGATCGTCTAAAAAAACATATAATTTGGTTTTTTTTTCTGATGTGTATAGTTTACACCCAATAAATTAAATCATCTAAGCATATGGTTTGTCACCTGCGTTATTTATGCACCATGAAAGAAGATCGTAAATGTAGTTTATTTAATACAATCAAAAGGAAATCAACGAAACAAGTTGTTTCTCTGGCGTGCGTACCTAGTATTCGTACGATTATGGGGACAATGGGTGTACAGTAAATACTGGTATGGTGTGAGAGAACTACCATTAATTGGGAATTGGGAACACTCATTCGCACACAGCACTCTTCATAAGTGCTGTAAATGTTGACAATCCTATATTAGATACGACCACGCTATCCGTCTTACATTCGCGGATTCTCGGCGGACCTCAGCACTGATGAGAGTTCCACATGCTGCTCTGATTCAAGCATTATTGCAATCTCAAACGAATGACTGTCAGAATGAACGAACGTTCGATTGTCAGTTAACTTGCATGAATAACTTGAAATTCCTGTTAGTGGTAGATGGCGTATCTGCTTGCTGCTTAGTGCTGCCTTATACTCCGCGTTTGTTCGGAAACATTCTAATAATAACAGTTAAGTATTAAGCAGAAACTATACACGTCAGATGCACAATGTGGGCCTTTATAGTATTGCCAGTTGGAGCATGAGTTTCGTTTTGATACTAGCAGTGACCTGTGTGCCTAACAGCATGAACTCGTGCAGTAGGTATTACACTGTTTCCTAGCAAACGCGGAGAATAATGCAGCACTACGCAGCAAGCAGATATGTCATCTACCACTTACAAGAACTGCAGGCTTAGCAGTCAAGTTAACTGACAATCGAAAAGGTCGTTTATTCATACAGTCATTCATTTTACATTGTCTGTCTTTGGTATAACTTTAGGAATGGAATATCGTTTACAAACGAAGAAGCATTTGACATGCTGATGATACTAGGAGACTGTCGTCGGAATAGCAGAACTGCTCCCCGTTTGTACGCAAGGAGATCCCACAGTGCGTCCATCACTCGTACAATGTCTTCCAGCGTCTTGCATGTCGCGTGCGCTCAACCGGACTCTTGCAGCTGAAGCGCAAAAAACGTTGTCGCATCAGATGACCTGTGAGAGACTGGAGGGCTGTTGATATACCTGCTGACATGGTAGTTAATCCTCATGATTCTGCATGGAGGATTGCCCAAGACTCAGGATTGTCTCAAAGTACAGGTAGGAGAATCCTCGCTGATAATTGTTTATATCCGTATTATGTACGGCTGCACCAAGAACTTGGGAATAATGAATAACCTATGTAAATTGATTTCTGCAACTGGTATCTGAGAAAGGACCGTGCTTTCCATCACAGCATTTTGTGGACTGATGAGGCCACATTCAGAGTAATGGTGACATAAACATACATAATGCTTATTACTGGTCTGCAGTCAACCAACATTGGCTCCATCAAAAGGATAACGAGCATGTGTGGAGCTTTAATTCTTGGTGTGTCCTCGGACATAATGTCATAGGACCATATTTTTTTCAAGGGCACTTAAATGGTGCAACATATGCAGATTTCCTAGAGAATATTTTGTATCAGATGGTCGAAGATGTCTCTCTTGCTCTGAGAATAACACTGTGGCTTCAACAGGATGGCTATCCTACTCAATTTACACGCAGAGCTTGGTTAGTTGTTGACATATTATTCCACAGAAGGTGGATTGGATGAATGGGTCCTGTAACTTGGCCACCACATTCTCCTGACTTGTTCCCAAATTACTTCTTTTTTGGGAGAGAATGAAAGATATTGTCTACTGCGTGATTCCAACAACGAGGGAAAACATGAAAGACAGAATCAGAGCAGCATGTGGTACTCTTTGCTGTGGTGAGGTCCGCCGAGCAACCGCAAACGTAAGAAGACCACAGTCGTGTCTGATACTGGATGGTCGACATTTCGAACAATTATGAAGAGTGATGTGTGAGAATGACTGTTCCCAGTTCCCATTTCACAGTAGTTCTCTCACACCATACCGCGTTTTACAGTTCACCTGACGTCCATTTTATTGTAAGTAAATTAGTTATGTAAGCCAGAAAAACAACATGTTTCGTTGATATCCATTTGATTGTAGAAAGAAAAAAAATATTTTTCGTTTCGTTTTATTGTGCGTAAACAACCCATGTCACAAATCATATGCTTGCATGATATATTTCATTGTACGTAAACTATGCACGTCAGAAAACAACTGCCTTAGTAAATGTTTTATTTAAGACGATCTATGCAACGATATCATATACGACCCATGTTTTCATTTGCAATTTGAACCCTCACACCGCGCACCACTACTGCTGGTATGTTCGGAGGACTGGAATTACTATCATAAGATTATTCATATGGCGATAGTTATCACAATTTTTTTTACGAACCCCCAGTGTTGTGTTGTTTCGGAGAAAAAAGGTGATACGGGTGCTGTGAATAAGCCTATATATATATATTTACTAAAACAATTTATATACTCTATAAACATTTGCGAGTTGCTAAGAGTAATTATTTTGTAAGGCGGCCGTTTTGTGTTATTTAGCCCTGATCTATTTCCAGTCAGGTGTTTAAATAAATTTGTTATGGTGACCATACATTCCAGACATATTTCAGCCCGGAAAGGGGTGGTTATAGGATACAATTTCAAACGGGATTCTTTTGCACAACCAAAATTCAATTAGAATTAAAATTGTACTCTAAACTATGTAATGGATTGCAACTCTCTGCTCAGAGTGAGTCCATTTTACAGCTTGTAATAAACTTGCCTNATATATATATTTACTAAAACAATTTATATACTCTATAAACATTTGCGAGTTGCTAAGAGTAATTATTTTGTAAGGCAGCCGTTTTGTGTTATTTAGCCCTGATCTATTTCCAGTCAGGTGTTTAAATAAATTTGTTATGGTGACCATACATTCCAGACATATTTCAGCCCGGAAAGGGGTGGTTATAGGATACAATTTCAAACGGGATTCTTTTGCACAACCAAAATTCAATTAGAATTAAAATTTTACTCTAAACTATGTAATGGATTGCAACTCTCTGCTCAGAGTGAGTCCATTTTACAGCTTGTAATAAACTTGCCTAATAGTAAAAATATTATGTTTAGTATACAACATTTTTTGTAATTTTTAATTAGCGTTCAGCAACTTTGAAGCTTCCAAATTATTACATAAATTAAATAAAATAATTTCAAAGTTTTATAATTAAAAGTTGTAAAATATTAACTCAGCCATTAATAGATGTGATAAAAATATCGTATATGTGTTATATTATTAGAAAATTATTAACTTTTTCAGAAGATGGAACAGTATTAATTATCATAAATCTAAGTTATAGGTTAAAAGATATTTGAATTTCAATGTTCAACACGAAAAATATGTTAACCGCACACGAAATTTTACATTTCATTCGCCATGGTGTGAAAATCGAAATAAACTTAAAAACCATAAAAAAATTGGGTATATTTTATTACAATTATTAAATATTAACATACCCAAAATAATTATCATTGTGCATAAAATCAATTTATTCTAATAACAGGTTTCGGATAAATAAAAATGTAATTGAATCTCAATAAAATACATGAAAGCAAAAAAAAAAGAAAAAATTCTAATCTTAACATATTTTTTTAAAATTAAAGCCAATTTTAGCTTACTTCCGGAGAAAAGATAGGTTTATGCAATAACCCGTTTGTCTGTCTCGATATATGACCCCTACACACCTAATAATTTTCAAACCCGACAACAGCATTTAATCAAACTATGTCAATATTATAGTATTTAGTTAGGACATCATACTTTTATAGTTTTAAATCATGCTGGGAACTCATTTTCAAAATGGTGGCAATTTTGGAATGTAGGCTATCGTGGTAAATCTCGGGAACAAATTACCTTATTTAAATTAAATTTGGATTGTTGAAAGTGCATGAGATATGTATTGCATTTAGAAAGCGATAATGATATTCATCTTCCATTTTGAAAGATAGCGTAAATTAAATACTGAAATATATTTTCACAAAACCTAGGGATCCATTAACCCCATTTAAACCAATTTTTTTTTGTAAACAGTGCATAATGTAGGCATTAAATTAAGAATCCAATGATAGTATTTGTTCTCCAGTATGAAGATAGTGCAAATCGTAAAAATTAAGCTGCTCCTTTAAAATTAGGAAGCTTTTAATCAATTTAAACCAAATTTTTTTACTTTGATAGTACACGATTAGGAATTGAAATTGGAATATGGTAGTCTCATTTTCCCAACATTTTGTAAGAGTGCACATTGGATGAATAAACTTTTCCATTACATTTCGGGAAAAATTTAACTGATTTGAACCAAATTGAGTATGTTAACAGTGCATGAAGTGACATTTCATTTGGGAATAGTTAATGCTATTAGTCAGCCATTTTGGAAAAATAGTACAAATTTAAAAAATGTATGATTTTATTGTATCTCCGGAAACATTTCAATAATTTAAACCAAATTTCGTTCATTGTTAGTACATGATGTAAACTTTTAATTCGTAACCCGATAATACTATGAGTATGCCATTTCGGATGATAATGTAGATTGGAAAAAAAAAGCTGTTCTACTATATCTCGGGAACTGTCTAACCGAGTTTAACCAAATTTGTATCGTTCATAGCATATGATATCAGCATGGTTTTCAGTAATATAAAATACTATTAGTGTGTCATTTTGGAAGGAAGTTCAAATTGAATAAAATTAAACTTTCTTATTCTTGGGAATTATTAAATATTTTTAAACCACATTTGGTATGATGACAGTGTATGAAGTGGGCATTTAGTTTAGAAACCATATTGGAAAAAAGCGTAATTTTGAAAAATAAATATTTTTCTTCTAGCTTCGAGAACCATTTACCCAATTTAAATCAAATGCAGTGCATGGTGCAATCATTGAATTAAGATTGTGATTATGTAATTAAACCACAATTTTGTAAGATTGGTGAAAGATGAAAAAACAAGTTTTTATATTATATATCAGTAACTGCTCAACTAATTACAGAATTTTTTGGCATATAAGTAGTACTTATGTAGGTCATGTTCATATATGCAATTTAAATGAGCAAGACTTAAATTTTAAAAATGTCGGCAATATATGTATTTTAGATTGTTTTGCAATATCTACAGTACCATTTGGCACATTTTGAGCAAACTTGTTATGCTAAAAGTATCTTTTAAAAGCATAAAATTGGTCAAAACATTCGCTATTTTGTCCGACATTTTGTGAGATAGCGCCATGTGAAAAAATTACGTTTTAATTTCACATCTCGGGGAAATAATCAACCTGTTCCTACTAAATTTGGCACTCAAGTAATACTACAGTAGGTAATATAAACAGACATGGTTTAGTGGGTCAGACTATAATTTTCAAAATGGTAGCCATATAAGTATTATTGTCTGCTATGCTATATCAATGAAAACATGCAACCAATTTTAACTTAATGTTGTATGCCAGTAATCATTAAATAAACTAATAAATAAACACATTTTTCAGCCCTTTTGGGAGATAGCACTACTTGTAAAGTTATTATTTGGTTTTCTGTCTTGGGAAACAATAAATGGATACCCATAAAATTAAGGTTTCAAGTTATATATTTGTAGTAAATAAAGATTTGTATGACTTAAGAATGCAGTCACATATTTTTTTTAATAACAGCCATGTAAATGCTTTTGGTTAGTAAGCCACACGTCCCTAACAGTTTCAGCCGACTTTAATATGTATAAATATCCACGACAGACATAATGTACCACTACATTTATGAAAATGGCACCATATGAAAAACTGGCGCGTTTGTGTAATATTTCTGAGACCAACCAACCTATTCTCACCGAAAATTGCACACGAGTAGTAAAATGGTAGAATATGTTTTAAGTTTTAAGTTTTAAGTATAGCAGTCATATATATTATTTAGAAAAAAATTTCAAAACTATTAAATTATTTAAATGTTTTCAATTATGCCGAGAGTATCCATTAGAAACATCAATAATTCTTGTAATGATCATCTTTCACCGACTTTTTGTACGATAAATCATATCCTTTTATGTAATTTCAATTTGCTTAAGCCAGTCTACAGGAATATTAGTCTTATAACTAAAGAAGTTAATACTCCGAATTCCACATCTGTACTGTAGTTGGCTACACGTGAGCTAACGTTAAGAGGCGTTCTGTGTTCGAGCCCCATATAAGTCACTTGTGTATTTGTAATTGACTCAGTAGTACTGAATTTGTTTCTGGTTCCCTCTCCAATGATATCGCTATAAACGAGATGTCAAGACACACCTACTATATATTATTAAATACTTCATCAAAATTATTTGTATAAATCTTGAGGAAAGTAGGCTCATTAGTTATATATAAGATCTTTATATTTATTCAAATATTATGTGAATTATCAAAACTTAATCATTTGATTTAAACACTATCATTTTTAGTTTTTACCTACTATACAATAGGATATCGCGATTATTAGTTTTTATCTTATCATTTTAAGAAATACTGCCTATTTCAATACTTTACTTAAATCATTCACTTTTGGCGTAAAAGAGGTTCAAAATTTTTAAACTTCTAAAACATTATTAATTTTGATATCCTTCAATTGTAAAATTTTTTAATTTAACTCAGTTATTATAAAAAGTTTACTTACTTTATATGAAGAAGTGTATTTGTTTACAGATATACATTTTATAAATGTCTGCATTTATATTATTTGCCTCAATTGGTTTCAGTAAAGATTCAATACGTTTTGTATTTTAATATCCATTTATTAAATTACTAAACATTACAATGTAAATATTCTTCCCTTATAACACGTTTTAATTTTGAAATCACGAGTATCTTTATGCAATACTAGTATCAGTTTCGATACACATAGAATAATTATTGTAATATGGTTTTTGTATGAATTATTAGAAGTGTTCATGATATAGTTATTTGAAACTATCACATTGTAAGTTATAGATTTTTTCTTTTATAGACTTTCTAAAGAAGTTAGTATGTTTTGTTATGTTTTACCTTCAAAAGGTTTAGCAGAAGCAGATAAAGATAAACGTTTATTATGTTTCATATATAGTTTTATTATTTCTTTAAATATGATGTATAATTCAATTTTCTTGTATTAATGCTTACTGAATATCCTTTCAATAACACATCAGTATGAAAAATCGTAATTGCTTTCTTAGAATATTCTCTGAAGACATTACTATCGTTCATTAAATGCATCGCCTTTTCTATTAAAATTATTTTTTTTCATTTTAAAAAAATTTAAAAAAATTTAAATTTTGTAGAAAATATATAATTAGAGATATAAAATTTTGATTTTTTAAAATATGTTATTAGTAATATAAGATATAATTTAAAACAACTTTTTTAAATAATCATGGTTAAAAGGTAGAATTTTACATGTTATTATAAATTTAATTATTAAATTTTATATTTATCAAATATTGCTTTAATTAACATTTGACAATCATAACCACATAATCTTTTATTTGAAACCATTTCATTATTTCTAAGAGCAATGAGAATAAATACATTAAAATTCTAATAAAATAAATTTTATAAATTATACAATTGTTAAAACAGTTAGGAATAAAATTTAATTATCTGAAATAAATAACAATTTGTATTAGCAATTTCTGCATAAATAAAATAAAAAGTTTGTAATTATTTTATTGGTGCATTTTAAATTCTATATTTATTTAAAATATCTGTTATCATACATGCTGACCATTTGCATTTTTACAACATTTATTCACTGAAAATTATCTACTTATAAATGCAATTGTCATTATTTAACAATTAATTTATAAACATGTATATTGATGTTTCCCATGTATAACTAAGATTAAAATATTTTTACAATTGTCATAATATGTTACTTTTTATATAATATCTATACACAGGTCATTGTTTCTTAAATTATTTTAACGTCAAACATACTAACGTTATTTGTTTTATATTATGATACATATGTTATGTAAATAATATGATAATAAAATATATATATTTTATTTTAATATCATACCGGATGTGTATATCTTTATGTAGTATATAAAAATTATTAATAAAAAATTTATGATGAAGTTTTTATAATAGATATTTAAAATTCATCAACTTTTACAAACATATTTACTACTTCCTTTTGATCAAGTATTTTATTTTGTTTGTTTCCTTTAGTGTTTCTATAGTTATTAAATCTTCACCTAATGAATCATAGTTATAGTTATAGTATGTCTTTTGTGATCTTTGAGTTTTCCTATACGGTTTTGTTCGAATATGTTTTATGTATCTTTTGCCGATCCTACTTATGAACATTTTACTAAAATATTACTAAAATTAAATAAATTTTTATAACATTTGTAACTTTTCAAAATGTATATTTAATTTGATATACATCAATATATTATTTTTTAAATGTTAATGTAGAAATACGAATTTGAAAATTTTATTTTCATAAGTACTGAAAGGAATAACACGAAGTTATGTATATTATTAATGCGCCTACTTTCCTCTAAATGAATGCAAATAATTTGGATGTACTTTTAAAAAGTAATGTGATAGGTGTGTCTTGACATCACGTTAACAGCCATATCATAAGAGAGGGAACCAGAAACATACGCATTAGTACTGAGTCAATTACAAATACACACGTGTCTTACCTGGTACTCAAACACAGAACTACTCGTACTGTAAGCTGGCGTGCAGCCAACTGCAGTACAGTGATAGGACTCGGAGCATCAACTTCTGTAGTAGGCTTATCGGTCTAAAGTTTCGGTATACTGGATTTAGAAAATTCAAATATCTACATGAGCATCATTTTGAAAACGAATGTGTGAATCACTTAAGTCATGTTAAATTTACATGGCATACTGTAGCAATACTTGGGTTCAGAATTGGGTGGAAATAGGTTGACTGGTTGTGATTGGCATAGAGGCCCAAAAGGATAAAAGGCATAAATGCATTTGGCACTATCGTAATAAATGCCTATAAAACCGGCCCTGCGTAAGCATATAACCGATGTCGATATAAAAAGTTTGGTTGAAAATTGTCAAATTATTTAAGAGGTATGTTTAAATTATTTAAATTGTTTATATTGCACTTTATTAAAACAATGTCTGACCCACTTAAAGAATAGAATTTTTCCATGGCGTACTTTAATGCTGTCTGTGTACAAAATATGGCAGGAATTCAAAGTTTGGTTCCCGGGATATAGCATAAAAGTGGAATTTTTTTACCTGGCTCTATCATACAGAAAGTTGGCAAAGAATGATGTCTATAAATATGATTGATGAATATCATGGCCACTCTCGGCAAAATTTGTTTAACTGAAATTTGTTAACCTTGTTTAATATACACTGAAGAGACAAAAAATCTGGTACACCTGCTAGTATCGTGTAGGGCCCCCAGAGCACGCAGAAGTGCCGTAAGACGACGTGGCATTGACTCAACTAATGTCTGAAGGTATGCAGGAAGAAATTATCACCATTAATTCCGCAGGGCAGTCCACAAATCCAATCTGCGCCAATTTGAGAAAGTGTTACACGTCTGTCACGTTTAATGATTCTCGTCAGTCGTCGTTTGTCGCGTTCTTTCACGATCTTTTTCCGGCCGCAGCGATGGCGAAGATGTGATGTTTTACCGGATTCCAGATATTCACGGTACACTCGTGAAATGGTCGTACGCGAACATCCTAATTTTATCGCTACCTCGGAGATGCTATGTCCCATCTCTCGTGCACCGACTATAGCACCACGTTCAAACTCACTTAAATCTTGATAACCTGACATTGTAGCAGCAGTAACCGATCTAACTGCCGACCGCATCGCGTTACTCTGATTGGTTCCATACCATATTTGCATACGCAAGCCTACACCAGTTTAATTGGCTGTTCAGGGTATTTGAAAAACTTATATATATTATTTATATGACAACCATATTACAAATAAGATCAGACATATAAAAAACATGGCCTGCAGTAGAATAACTTATGTGAAAATTTGGTGGGAATCGGTTGGTTGGTCTCGGAAATATGACATAAAAGCTTCAATTTCTCATGTGGTGCTATTATTATTAATGCATTGCCACATTGTATGTGTGTCATAAATACTTCTACATATTAAAGTCCGTTGAATTTTTTGATACATGTGGCCTACTAACCTAAAAAATATACAAAGCTGTTATTTTGAAAATATGCGACAACATTCTTATGACATATAATTATAGATGGACAGCAAAAGTGTAACTCCTACCCTGAATTTGTTGAGTATCACCTTATCGTTTTCCAAGATAGGACACAAAATTTAAACCTTTCATGTCATGCCATCTTTCAAAATGACTGACAAATATGTTTGTTAGTTTATTTAATGCTAGCATAGATACTACAAGCATGCATCGTTAAGTTGGACTAAAATTTTTAATAATGTTAAATAAAGTGTAGATAATTAGTATGTGTCATTGTAGAAATGGAAGAAATATATGTTAAGAATTGTATAAATAAAATTAATTTCTGAGCGGGTCTGGATTTAAAAAGTGCTATCATAAAAAAAAATTTATTAAGATGGTTTCAGAATTCAAATAGGTAAAAGTTATTATATAGTCTATAAACATATATAAATCCTATATAGCGACTATCGCTATAAGTCTATATTTTCAGTAAGATTAATTGAATATTCAGATTATTTCTCTTATAAAAATTGCAATAGTAAAAAGTTGATATTTTTACTAATATGGATTTTTTAATAACCATTGAGGAACATTCTATGTTAAATGTGTTACATCAATTTGAAATGTAATTTATGAAGTTTTTAAATAACTTGTAAAAGCTAGTATTATGGAACATATTTTGTAATATTTAATATTTTGTGTTGTATGTAAACTAACAAGTTGACATTGTTAATGTAAATAATTTAAATTATTAAGGAGCTTAGAAAAATATTTGCAATTGATGGAAAACTATCAGATTCAAAATAACTTATTAGAGATTTTTAATATTTATTTGTTAAAAAAAATTTTTGTTCACTTACTGATGCCTGCTTTAAAATTAAATGAATGTATCCTGAAGATCATTTAGTTACTTACATTGTTTTTTATGTACAATTAAAAATTACCCTTTTTGAAGGGCACTTTAATTAAACATATCTTATGTAAAAATTTATTAAAATTAGGTTTGATGAACATGTAGTAATTCGTTGATTATATTTAAAACGTAGTAAACATTATTGATTAAGTTAATAACAATTGTTATCAAGTCGCACTTAATTATACATTATTGAATATTATTTTATTTGTCACTTTTAAAAAATTTAATATATAACTTATATTTAATTTTTAGCAATGTGCAAAAACTATTTTTGTGATAAATTGGGAATTTTTAATAATGAATATAAAATAGACGACACGATATATTACTTTTTGAAAACATAGGAGAAAAGCTACCTTTTATAGATGTTTTGTACGTTCATTATGATGGGTTATATTGCGATGAACTTGATCAAGGATCAGAGCATACGTACAAGAGAGTCACAACATGCTATGATCTCCCTGTGTATTGCCAGTACTTCTATGACTGTACTAATAATCTTACCTGAGAACAACACAATGCTCTGCACTGGATGCGGTTCCACTGGCTCACCGTCTGTGGCGATGCAGTAGAACGAGTGGCTCTCTATAGACATCAGCACCGGACATGTAGTCCCATGAGCTCCGATGAGACGGAAACGATAGCTATTACCGGGCTTCACAGTGAAAACTGCGAGAGAAGCATTTGTTGTAATCCCAGTCATTGGATCCTGTGAACATCGTTACATATATTGTCATTACATAAGCTTCAAACGTATTTGAAGTTGCATGTAGTAATTATTGTGCAAAAATTATGTGTGCAGGGAGATTTGTGCCTCGAATAGCAAAGGGCATGCGGGCTGCATAACACATACAAATGAACGCTCATTAAAATTATTTCAATATTATAATTACACATTTATATAATTTACTAAATATGTAAAGTACCTATTAACTATACGCATGAGGAAATAACAATATTATTACCACGAACAACTTTTGGCCCAGTCATAATATCCCAGTCGTGATATCGTAGTGTGGTGTGTACTCCACCATAATTCACGCAGTGACAGCAACACAGCTTCTTATTATTACTACACCAAACCGTCACATTTAATATGTTGCTTTTGTACAAGCACCAAATGAATAAGCGAACACTGGATTGCTATTAACAAGAGGGGTATATAACTGTTTCTGTTAACCAAAAAATGATGTTAAGAATATTTTAGGTTATTCCATGAAGGAGCAGACATAGGGTTTCGTATCACTTACACCAAAATGAAGTATAAAAGCAGATCTTTTCTAAAACTGTAATGGTAGTTACCTACCAGCTAAGTAGACATTGGCGAGATGAATCTCCCAGAAGAGAGACACACATGAACAAGAGGGTCATCCTGGTGCATGTGGGGGCAGTTAACAAAAGAGAGCCACGCATTTAATGGAGGTACCCGAAGACATGTCTTGAAATAAGTGGGACATTGTGGTATTAATGTGGCTATATTGTATTTGTATATCTAATAACGACAGATTCACTAATATATTAACTATGTGAGCTATCATTCCAATAGCATTGTGATCTCTACTCAGATCTTGAATAGGATCCACCTTTAAACTCTAAATTAATTGCACGACTCCTACAGACTTCCTGTGAAGTACTTTACACTCTTTCATCGAGTGAGATCCACAATTCATATACCCGTGTTATCATTCACTCTTATATTCCAATGCTTTCTAACCTCTAGGCCGAGAGCGAGGTATCATTCCTCATCCTAGACACTACATGACATCTATTGTTTTCTGAGACCACGAGATATACCTCTAACCAATGATCTGGTACCCAACGCTCCAGACCCCTTCCGGGACACCATCTTTCATTTCATATTAAATAACTTATCCCCGACCTATATGTAATATGTCACCCCAAACCTCTCACGTCATAACTTACCCCAGGCACAATATGCGATTCCACTTCTCAGGCACATAATTGAATCACTCCCCTTTAGATAAAATGGCAATTATTTCGCTTTGCAAAGGCCCCATGGACTCTCTAAACTCCAAATAATTTTTTTTTAATCACATACCTCCAAGAGAGCACTTAATCCTGGCGTCATCCTCAGGCATTCCACCTGATACTTTCCTGAGACACCATGGGACCCCTCAACTCCGGCACCTCGAGTGACATATTGCCCTGACCTCTATTGGATACCTCATATTTATAACACACGGAATTCCTCGTCACTAATTTCAGTGAAATTTTTCACCTCTGGAATCTTAAGGAAGTCCATTCGTCAAAGAAGTTAATTTATAACTTACAAACACATAATAAAATTATTAATTTATAGTACCCACAGAATCACTTCACACTCCCCATGTCATTCTTCCCTGAGTCTTTGTGATATCCCTCATCCCAAAAATATTTTGGGATCACTTACTTCATCTAGGAATCACTCACCCCATAACACTATCTATCCCTTCCCTAGACCTATCATTTTTGAAGTTATATGCAAATATCTGGTACCATTCCTAAAGTGAAAACAGAATGATTTTCAGTGATTTTAAAATTAATATCTTCAACTGAAATTAAAAATTTTTAAATTTATTGATGGGCGATTTTTTTACCGCGTATTATTAGGTTAATCGCGTAGACCTAAAAATCGATTTCATTAATACAGTATTTGCGTTTTTTCTCACAAAATAAACATCCCTTGGAGACACTACAGAAATACATATGCATAAATTATTATAGGGATGGCTCATATTGAAATATAGCCTAGGATATAATATATTTTTATTTTTGTACTAGAGGTTATACACAAATCCAATTCACTGAATGATTGCCTGGAGGGGTTACTTTTTCTTGTCTTAAAGTTTCCAAGACGAATTGTTTTCCCCCTTTTTAAGCACTCTTGAAATATTTACCAGTTTATTTTCGGTTAAAAAACAGAAAACATTATGTTTGTTTTTCGATTACAGAAAATGCAAGACTCGTTTTTCATTTTTCAATTAAATGCAATTAAACACAGTTACACGTTATTATTTATACATATAATAAAACTCACTGTCTCTCTGCCTGTCTGTCTGCTAGTGCGCTTATCACTCGAGAACCACTTATCGTATTTACGTGTTTTTTTTTATTCATAGCTATGTTCTCTGACCACGTTTTAGTGTATATTTTGTTACGTACAGTATCATAAGGAATAAGCAGTGGCGATAATAGTGAATCAAGTCAGAAAAAGTTTGCCGCCAGCGTGCTCTCTTGCAGTGCGCTGTCTTAACCGTTAAAGATGGAACAATATCATGTTGTAAAGAATTGTGTAGAATAAAAAAACTATTACAGAGAAATATTAATAAGCGTTTCAATCATTTAATTTCTCAATGAATAAACGCGTAAAATTCAAGCTGCTGTTTCCCCATTAAAAACTTAATACTTATCAAAGAAAATAATGTCTTTAGAACTGTTTAACAAAGATAACAAATGTTCTATACAGCATACAATTCCTCCCTATAATTAAAGAGATATCAAAACTTTTGTGAAAAAGTAATTTTGAGTCGGTTGACTGTATGGTGCAGTAAAGTGTTTGTGTATTAGCTTAATAAGCTAAAAAATTTATATAGTCGCCATTCTGAAAATGAGGGTCTAACACTTTTAAAACATATAATTATGTTTTAATTTAAAATAATTCTTTAATGATTATTTATCTCACAACAAACACTAAGAAATGTTCAACTTATTTTTTAAAAACCGTTACCATAATTCTGTATTCCGCGCGAGCGGAGCCGTGGGCACATCCAGTGCAAAATATTTTTCAACTTGTTGCGCACTAATTTGGTGCATTTTTACATTTTGGGCAAATTTGTAGACTTAATTAAGCTTTATTTGCGTTATGCGGAAGAATGGCGTGAAAGTATATCTTTAGCAGAGTTTCAGAGATTTATAAATAATTGTTAATGAATGGACTTTATCTAATGGTTAATGAGGGAATATATTAATACAACCGTGTAATCTCCTTTGGCATTGACGAGCATGTTGTCCGGCACTTGGTTGGGATTCCTCCCCACGGTAGGATGGGCTCTGCCAGGAAATCTGTCATGCGACAACTCGTGCATCCAGTCCGTGATGAAGACGACATGCTCTCCGTCACACTTACTGCCGTGCGGGTCGTTGGGAGTTGCCTGCCTGACGATCAGAGGACCCGCCAGCCCGTCCATCTTCAACACACCTGGGTGGAATGGAGCAGGCGCCTCAAACACAGCTCTCCGGCAATACTACACCTTGTGCATGGTTAATACAGCACTTATGGAAGCCCTGCTCAGGATTCACGTTCCTTCTTATTTGTATCCTTCCACTATATGTAAAATTAACGTTGTCGTTAACCGTATCACTTTATTCATGCGCAACCCAAGTAACATCGCGGATTTTTATATGAAAGACAATGTGTGTGCAAACCAAATTCGTGTTTATTTCAGTGACCAAATACTTAAGAGAAGTCCACGTCTGCGCGTCCAAGGTCAAGAAGCAAGGGAGCGATAAGGGTGACACTACCACGCACGCCTAGTGCCTCATCGCTCCTACGTGCAAGGCGTGCAGTGTTGCCGTCGCGGTCCTGTACTGTGCAGATAAGATCTGTAACAGTGGGTTTGATTACACGAGATGAAAGCCCACAGCTTAAACTACTCCCGTATGTTTGTACTTTTCTCCTGCAGCTCTAGGAAACTGCATAGGCTCGCTTAAAAAATGCTATATTTGACCATTTTCACAAATTTATTTTTCTCCATGAATATTCTTAATAAAATAAAAGTAAACACTTCGAGACATTTTCTTTATATTTTCTGGCAAAAAGTCGTATTTCCAGACCATTGATTTACCGAGATACTCGAATAGGCGCAAACAACGATTTCACAGAAAATGTGTCGCGTCGACTCCTCTTTAATATTACACATTCGATTCAATGTTAAGTCTTATATCTAGTTTTTGTACATCCGCTGCCATGCTAACTTGGTATCTGCATGCCAGTATATAGTGTACCACATATGGAGTTATGGGCTGTGATGTTTCGAAGGTTGACTGCAAAACACGTGCTAGAACTGACAGTGATTTCCATCAGTGGGATGTACGGCACCACAAATTCAAATAACACATTTCTACCGATAATGGAATCGACAAAGCGCCCTTGGAACCGTTGCCTAAGACTTTTGAATGCAATCTAAATTAATATTAACATCGCAATAGCAGTGAAATTCTGTCACTGAAATGATAATTGGGTTTTCAATGTGGACAGTGGAACAGTTTTAACCGGGCGCAGTAGAATTTCACTATTTAATTTAGGAAATACTGAACGATTTGCAACATGTTCGTAATCTTGTTTAATCAAGAGGTGTTAAATTTTGCCAGTGAACAATACTTTATAAAATCAGATGACCAGATTTCCATGTGCGCCACCTGTTCAGATGACACAGATGGTGAAATATAGATAAAATAAGACCGACAAACTTCAGCAGCAGGTTAATAACCGCGAAACGTAGTGAAAACATATACGACTTATGGTCTAAAGTGATTCGTAGGGTAGGTCCACAACTTTGTAGTTAGAGCTGGAGCACAAGCTTATTGAAAAATTTATTATCAGGAGCACTATTTATGAAAGTTATTTCATAGCCCGTTGAAATGTATTCTATTGTATTTTACCTAAGTTACCACAGTATATATATCAATGGATAAATAATTTGATTAGTCTTTTTGAATGAACAGATCTTACTGGATATTTGTTATGGACGTATTTTATTCTAAATAAATCTTTTCCTTAGGTAAGTTAATCAAAACATACATCATAGATTATTACCAGGATTATCAAAAGCTTCAATTATTTCTCCATGTTTTAATATTTATGCTCACAAACATTGAAATGGAAAAAAATAAATTAACTACGTCAACATTATCAAGTAGATAATAAATACCACCTTCAATTTTAACATGCCTCTATGTTCATAAAAATTAGCATCATTAGGAAAGAAAACCATCAACACTATTAATATCAAAATCAATTATAATAATATAAATACTTAAATTACCCGTAGTTCGATATGTAGGAAGTAATGTTTGTCTCTCTCGAGGCTTTCAAAATTTTCAAAACGCATTTATATAGAACAAAATATTTATAGACATATATAAATAAAAGAATAAGAAAACAAATACCTGTATTTAAAGTCCCCATCGAAAAGTGATAAGTTATTTAAAAAGAAAACAAACTGAGTTGAATATTAAAGAAAAGTAAAAAAAAAAAGGCTTAGTACTAATACATGAATAACAAAATAATGGTAAAAAGTAGAGGCAATACCCCAAAAATTCTACAAAATATTATTTAAAATTTAAAAAAATTTCCGAATATTGTTATTCTAATTTATAAAATGAGATTGTGTAAATACAAAATAAGATGTTTACTAAGAACTATTAGCAATCAAACCAATAAAAAAATGCATTTATCTCGCTAAAGAAATTTTAGAATAATTAATGCAAACAAAGACCATTATGGATTCGTCTACAAAAAAATACAAATTCGGGAACAATTAAGAAATTCGAATTGCGAGGTGGACTTTCTAATTGCGATAACAATATACACAAAACATATTTAAAATAAATATAATGCCGAAGACTGTCATATTTTTAAAGAAATAGTTTTAGGTAAAAATGCAGCATATTAAGCACATAAAACTAAAATTAATCAAGCTAAAGTAAAAGTTGGAAGTATAATTAGAGTACTAGAATAATTACTGTACCATATTAAATATATGGCTGAAAACTTAACAAAAATTTTTTTTTACCAAGACCACCGAAATCTAGTAAACGAATTCTCAAGTATAATAATTGGCAAAAATAATAGTTTTCAATTAATAATGTAACAAAATGAATTGTTGTATAATAAGTTATTCGCGGTGAAGAAAATGCCACTTAATTTTTGTAAAAAAAATTTTAAGGTATTCCGTGTTTAATTTAAGTTCTTAATTTAATTTCTAACTTTTTAAGGAATTCGGAACATTAGGGTAAAATAAGTCAGTATAATAATATAAATTGGGCAATAAATAGCTTTAATTGATCATAAATGCATTTACCTAGTTACAAATATTGTGGCATGGTTACCAAATTAATTAAAACCATTATAAAAAGTTTATAAAGGATTAAATGAAATTTTGTTTAAGGTATAAGTAAATTTTTTTAGAAATATTAATGATTGATGAATTTTGAAACAAAATAATAAAAATAATACTAAAATAATTTTAGATATAACTTTCAATCCAATAACTTTGGGTTCATTTTTATGCAACAATTACAATAATATATATTATTATGATTAATTTTTCAGGAATATACCTGATAAATCGATTTATTTAAATAAAGTAATGATATTTATTGTGAGAAAAAATTAAATTTAATTATACTATATGTGATATATTTTGTTTAATAGTAATAAATCTACTTTCTGAACGATGCTTAGTTTAAAAAATCATTTAAAGTTTCAAAAGGATTAAAATACGACATTTTTTCTACTTCATATTTAATTGTTGNGATTAATTTTTCAGGAATATACCTGATAAATCGATTTATTTAAATAAAGTAATGATATTTATTGTGAGAAAAAATTCAATTTAATTATACTATATGTGATATATTTTGTTTAATAGTAATAAATCTACTTTCTGAACGATTCTTAGTTTAAAAAATCATTTAAAGTTTCAAAAGGATTAAAATACGACATTTTTTCTACTTCATATTTAATTGTTGNTCTTAGTTTAAAAAATCATTTAAAGTTTCAAAAGGATTAAAATACGACATTTTTTCTACTTCATATTTAATTGTTGTACATTTTTTAAAACCCAAAATATCTTATAAACCGTTATCGAATTGTACATTGTGATTTATATAAACATTTTTTCAATTTGTTATATAACATGCTTTTAAAATAGTACTAAAATTTTTAAAAAGTTCCTAAATATTAATTTATTTTTTGTAATGAATTAATGTTATATTAATATTTTAAAATAATTAAAACATGTTTATATTAATTTATTAGTAAAATAATTTTATTCACAAATTAAAATATTTATTTTAACAACAAATGTTGGAAAAAAAATCAACATCTTATAAGTCTCTTAAATTGAAAGCGTAATATTTTTCGTAAATTTAATTTTTTTATTTATTTGTAACTTTATTTTATTATTGTTTTAAATGATATTTACCCTATGAATTTTAATTTTTTACTTTCTGATATAAAGAAATTTTTTTAACTCATCACCGAAATGTAATTTATAATATATTATACAAATCAATTTTTTGAGTTCACAATTGAAAGCTTTCTTAACGATATTTATTTGAAAAAGTTGTATTAACAATAAAACATTTTAATTATACGGAACGTGGTTCTAGCTGTACGTGTAATATACTACTGGTAACATAGAAAATAATTTGTTAGTGTAAAATTATATAAGGGATGTATTTATTCACTTATTTATCTGTCAGTGGTGAAAGACCACTTTTGATTCGTACTCAACTCTCGCTCCAGAACGTAAATCTATATATTTTTTTTTTTTTTTTTTTTTTTTTTTTGTCATGCACAGTAAAACACCAGCATGATAAAAATTGAAGATTTTCTTACCCAACCTTTGGTTTTAAATCGGAAGTACATAAAAACGTATTAAGCAACATTATGAAGAGATTCGGTTAAATAAAGTAAAATTTGGTAAAGTATTGTACTGTAAAAGTAGTGGCTCGTACGTGACATTCGATTCTCAATAGAGATGATGGAAGTGAAGAGAGGTGAGTATGGTGCAGCGCTGGAACGAAACTGCGAGCGAAATAGGAGATGTCCCAGAAACCCGCCGACAAGTGGCACGATCCCCATGTGCGAATATCAGGGAGGATCCCGCAGGGAATCGAACAGGGTTCGCCTAGGTGGGAGGTAAGTACTCTAGCTGTCGCATCTCCGCAATCCCTTGCTTTTCTTTTGCAAAACAACGTACCCTCTAATTTACTGAGTGTCCTGGAGAATTCTTACTACCATTTTTTCATTAAGTCACAGGACTTTCTTTTAACCCACTCAGGCACAGTGCCCTTCACAGTGGCTTTAAGGGCGACACTTAACTGGCATTTTAATTGTGTTGCAGTCAGTTTGAAATCCGCGTTTATTTACGAAACCACTAAACGTGTCCCCATCAAACCAATATACGAAAATAAAACACACTTCAGACGAGGTACGTATAATACTCTCAATACAACATTCATACTATATATACTATTCCCGAGCTCTCCAACATAGCACAAAACGGCTATTTCACGCTGTAGTATTTCCCAATATACTGGTCGCAAACATGCGAAACTATTATAAGGACCTTCAATTACCCTTGTTGCAGACTCCCCACCAACAAAATAATAGTGTCGCTGCTTAAACTACCATAGGTACACGCAGAAGGACGTAAACGCTGCACGCTAATTTAGCACCTTGCGCATAGGAGTGATTGGGCACCAGGCACGCGTTTGAGTGTCACCCTTATCGCTCGCATGCTTCTGAGCCTCAAACGCTCTAAAGAACTCCAAGTAGGTGGTGTCCTTTAGGATCCCTCCTGCTTGTATCGTTTTTCTCATTTTTTAGCAGAGAAGTGCGGGAGCTGTAAGGGTCACACTGGCACGCGCTACAAGAGCGCCATCGCCGCTACGTGCAAGGCTGTGAACATCATTTTATTGATAAAAAATGTATGTAGCAAAGCTCAATACAGGCTCCTATTGTAGTTGTGCTCTTGCCCGGATAGTATGTTTAAAGTTACGGCAGTCTGAAAAAGCCATTTTTGATTATACTAAAATGTTCTAAAATAATATATATAGTATGCGTGGTAATATTTAAGTACCATTCCGTCCTCGTCTGCAGTATGGTGTCTTTTCGTAGGTAAACACACTGGGGACATGTTTAATGGCTTCGTCGGAAAACCAGGATTTCAAACACTCTGCAGCGCAGTTCAAGCTCCTGGCAGGCGGAATCTCAATACACTGCACCTTACACTTCAGATAACATGGACGTTCCTACTGTATCGGACGTATATTTTACTACTGTATATATATTCCGTTGTCTCATCTGCCAATAAAAATGAAGTACACACAGATTTTTATTGGTCCCGATATGTGATACATCGTCATAAGTACAGCAGTACACTTCTGAAAAAAAATGTATTTATTACAGTGCCTAAAATGATGTTTAACGTGTAAAAACCTTGGCTGATTGTAAAACCGGGGCTGTGCAAAATTGAGAAAACTGTGAAGAAGAAAGTAAGATCGTTTTGTTCGCAGAGGCCTCAGGAACCCATCGTATGACATTACAGTTATATTAGCAAAACTTACGCCATGATAACTACAGTTTATGAGATGCTGAATAACTTGCAAGGAAGTATTCCGTGACGTTAGGCCGTATGCCAGCGTATAGATGGACGACACTTTGAACATCAGATGTAAATTACACCCACAAAACAAAGTGCTGTTACACACTATTGTGGACCACTTCTTTGGCTGTTATGCTGGTATTGTAGAGTGGTGTGTATTAATGTGTGCTGTCAACTTAACAATTCATAATTTACTGCCTACATCATGCCATTACTGTGCAGTTGCTACACTTCCGCACAAATTATCATATGCTATTAGTGTATATATGGGGCTTTTGGCACACGGTTCAGGTATAGGGGTTCGGAGATGTCTGCCATATTTGTTTACGTCACAGGCGCGGCCAGCGGCCAGTGGTCTGGGGTTGGTCGTGTTATTGACGAAATTGCCCGTTTCACCACAAAAATCACTTCAAAAATTAATTATTTGACCAAAACATTACATTTCTGCCAACATATTTCCAAAAAAAAAAATGGAAAGATGAGGAAAGCAGATACGAAACTCCTCGAAGCAACAGTCGATAATCCTTAGGCGAGCAGGAGGATTCGAGGTTCTTAGCGGAATAAGCCACTTGATCCTCAGATCAGTAAAAGAGGAATGGAGGCTCCAAGCCAGGTCCAGCAGGTCAAGGAGGATCAGCAAGCACAGGCCCCTTTCCCGACCAAAATACTGCACCCTCTCAACCACTCACCCGCATTGCCACCCTTCATCACTCTCTACATCCTTTCCACCTCACTCCCCACACCCTCAACTCACTCACCACCTATTCCTAACAACTTGCTCAACACCACAACCCTCGCCACTCCTAACTCCATCAACAACCCAGTATACATGACATTTACCTTCATCCATGTAACCACCTTGTAATCAAAAATAAAAAATTACGATTTTTTTTTTAATAATTCAAAATCTAAGAACACGTAATGTTACCCTTCACTATTCTTGCCCACCCCTTCTCCACTATCCCTAACCACCTTTCACTTACATAACTAATAATCCCTCTACCCATACCAACCATACATATTGGTCCATTAGTTACCAAATTAATTCTTTAACACATTAATGTACAGTACTACTCACTATACAGTCTGATAGTTATTTATTTTTGTTTATCATCTAACACTAGAGAGCTCTCATGCCCTTTTAAAGCCTTTTTGTTTGGCTACGAGACACTCTTCCATACCTGGGCATAATTAATCACTACTATTTTTCAAAGGTTAATATTTTAAACAAATAAATAAAACAACATATTTAAAGAAACTAATTTTTTTCGGTAATGTAGATATGAGAAAACACACAAGTCTTTAAATAAAGTCTTTATATATACATCGTCCTATTCCACGGCTAGTTCCACTACCGATGTTTTTCTTCAAAGACCCAGGATTTGTAGCGGGCAGGTAAACCCTACCAATTGATGAATGCCCTTTCGTTACATCATTTCAGCAACATCTCGTCCAAATACATAAATGCACTCTTCGTGGGATGGATCTCCTCAGTGTAGAAAACACCATGTCTGGGCACGTTACTCAGATCTTCGAGATAATAGGTTCTCGGAACTTAGTTGCGTGTATGTAGCACACGAATCAGTTCTGGTTTTTAATTATTGTGTACTCTTCCTCGAAGATGCCCTTCTGTTTGGAGATGCACATCAGGTCGCCGATTTTGGCTTAAGGCTTGCATGGGTCCTTCCTCTTTGGAATCGTATACACAGTCCGAAGCAGGGAGTCGTCCTTGACGTCTTCAGGTTTCATGCGAGTGGTATAACGAATTGTAGAATTACACTCGTGGACAATTTTCGGCAGCAGCTTCAGCCACTTGTAGCTGCAATTCATCCCGAAATGCTTCCACATCTTGCCCTTCAGAGACCTGTTGAACCTTTCGACGATATAAGCTTTGTGATTTCTGTATCTGGAATAATGATTTATGTTATGTTTCTTCATCAGGGCCATGAACTTTGTATTTTAGAATTTCTTGACCTGCTCGGTTTGCAAACTATACAGGACATCCTTCATGCAACACATCTGCCATGGCTTCGGTGACATCATATGCATTTTTCGACTTGATCAGCATGGCCTAGGCGAATTTGCTATAGGCATCGATGACTGTCAACTTGTATTTCTAGCCCTTGTTGACCCGAGCATGGTATTTCCTCAAGAGGTCATATGAAATAGGTCGTTCATCCCAAAAGTCATGACGTTGCGATGGTGGTAGTTGCACCTGTTGGCCGCATGTAGTTCGTGGGCGATTCCCAACCGACTCGTCATATGTATCCTCTCCCTTTAATTTCTTAGACTATAGATATAATCTCGTTGGTGTGCGAGTAATTTCCTACCCTTTGCGAAGCGACCAGGAGTCGTAGTCTATCCACAAGTTCGTTTGGGTCGTCCCAAATCATGTAGTCGATATTCTTGTCACCCAATTTCTTCTTCAGACCTTCCCCACTTTTCGGTGCTAGGCAACTGAATAAATCTGGGAGAATGTTGATTTTTCATGATCTCCGTCCTTATAAGCACCGGTCTCGGGATTTAATCTTGATAAAGTGGACGAGTGAGTTCGAGGAACATCTTGTGTTCCAGCATATCGGATTATGTATACTCCCTGGGCTCCTTGTGAAATAGATGTTCGTAAAGCCCAGGTGTTCTACACATTTTGTAATCGCCTACTTGAATTATCCCACCTCGTAGAAACTCTTTTTCATCAGCACCATAGAACCATTTATCATTATGCCTTTATACACCGTATATCGTTGCATTATTACGAGATGTGTAACATTGTAGGTACCGTCGAGCCAGAGCATTGTATTTGAGAGTTTGTTCCATATCATGTTCTTGTGTGCCAAATCCACATCCAATCCATCTTCCTGATCTGTTTGTACGCCATCCTGTTTCCTTTTTTTCGTAGGCTCAGCAGTATCGTCGCCTTTGGTCTTCACGACTTCATGTGCTCCGTCGCTCTCCCTCAGTACATCGATACAGCGAGTAATGGCCTTAAAGTTTTCTTAATTTATAAGATAGTGCGAAAGTCTAGCTTTTTTTGCGAGCAAATACTTGGGGCAAACCGATTGTATACCTCATACAGGTCGCCAACAATCTCCCAAATCGTAATGAATATAAATGGTTACTGTTGCTATCTTTTATAGGTTTAGTCGTGAGTCTCAGACAAACTAATTCCGATCCTTTCAAGGCGTTCGCAGAAGATATCCAATATCTCCCTGATATGGTTTTGAAGTCCATTTTAGTGGTGAAGTAGGAAATAGAGATAGCGAATGTATGCTGTATAGAATCTTTCAGCAATTTTGATGCTCATCATTTTGTGCCAGTGCCACGTTCAGTCCGTCGGTAATTTGTATTTGAACACTCGTTACGTGCTCGTCCATTGCCATTAAATCGCGAACGATCTCAGTCTTTTCATGATCCATATTCGCCTCGAGATCGGACAAGTAAGTGCGAAAGAATTTTCTCTGAGCAGCCAACACAATCTGTGATTCCGGGATAAGGCCATTACCAGTATCGAGGACGAAATGTTCAGTAGCAGCATTTACGGATCGTTCGCATTTGCTAATATTTAGAATTTTTCTTCTACCAGCACCGCAAGTTCCATTCTTTCTTGGTACGAGACAAAATCCATATTCGTTTTTGTCTAGCCACAGCTTGCGGCTACTCTGCCCGAATCTCGATATGCTGTAACTCAGACTCGATGGTTGATGAAGAACTGATCGAATCCACATTGTTAACTGTCATTATATAGAGGCCAGTGTCTAACGATCACCAAAAATTCATAC
Source organism: Clitarchus hookeri (assembly GCA_002778355.1). NCBI lineage: Eukaryota > Metazoa > Arthropoda > Insecta > Phasmatodea > Phasmatidae > Clitarchus > Clitarchus hookeri. The sequence goes on along the minus strand of NQII01001114.1, from coordinate 6,515 downwards.
TTGTCTTTCCAGCACAAAGAACACAGGCTCTTGAAATCTGATGATTTTGTGTCCATATTGACATGGTCACCATACGCAGGTTGCAAATTTGTTTCGTCCTTGCGAAACCGCACCAACACATTAACATTATCGCATAGTAAAAGTTTTGGCATGAGCGAATAAATCTGGCAAAGGTACATGCAGTCTATTTTCGCATACCATCCCATGCTAAAGTATTCTTGAATGCAAGTCTGTTTCTCACACGCCACATCGTCAGAATTAAACACTGAGATATGCAATGCTTCACTCGGTGGCACTATGGCTTCGTTATGGCTCCAAGATAGATATTTCACACCATCTACGGCTTGCAGTATTCATGCCAGTCGCTGGTATTTTGGTTTCTGGAGCGATTTCAAATATAGCTTCACGTTTTTTGAACCGGAGTCCATTCTCTTATTTTGTCAAGCTCAGTAGGATTTGTATTTAAATGCCATACTTGAACTTCTCATTCTACAGGTCGTTATTTCATATAGATTCACACAGCACAAAGCTGTGAATGTTTTTACCAAAGAAGCGACAAAGTAGATGCTTCATTACCACATTATATACGTACTGTGCCAAGTTCTCATTGATACTGAAATAAAAACGTATAAAAGGAGTGACTTTATAAGTTCTTAGGTCAGTTCACCGCGATGTCTCGAAGAGGTAAGACCATAACTGGAAGTGGGATCGTCGATACGCTGATCAACAATATACTATTCGAGCTGCAGTTTCCCTTATACAAGTTCAGTGGGCCTAGACCAAAGATAGCTTAGAGACTGGAGCATGATGACATGTGCATCAAAACGCCGGATGAAGTGTGCAAGTGTCACAATGTTGCCTACTCGCTGAACAATTATATACAGGCCAAGCACAAGGCATACAAGATACTTGCACAGAGGGCCGACGAAATAAGAAAATCGTCAGATACTGGGCTCGGTGAAAAAATAACAGAGTGGGGCATTTCCAACATGATAAAGGCCAAGGTAAAGATAGAAATGAGTGCAAAGAGCAAACGGAATGTGCATTTGAATCGAAAAGTGGTGAAAAAGGGTATAAAAAATGCTTGACAAAGAAAACAGCTACTAACAGATTTTTTCCACTGTGAGACGATAAGGGCTTAATCAGAGCTACGGGCTGTATCGTCTGAGAAGTCAACACAGCATCGAACGAACAGAAGCAGTTGGTGGAGGCCCAAAGGCACAATGAAAATACAGAAGTAATCTGCAGGGGTTAAAAAAAACAGTGAAGGCTTATAACCAGGGCCATATGCCTAATGTTCAGCTAGTAATATTGAACTCATTAAGTTGCTGAAGATTATGGAAGATGCAAAAACATTGATGTAGCTTTCAGGTCATGGAGTCTCGAGACATACAACGGATTGCCTGCAAACTAGCGCATCAAGTGGATAATGAAGTCCAGCTTTGCCACCGAGAAAACGTGACACTTCATCACTGGACTACAGACAGGAATACAGCACAACGTGAGAGTAAGCTGTACGCAGTTCGGCAAATGTCAAATAGAAAACGTGAAAATATATTTGAACAGTGAAAGATATACACACATGGACATGAACATAAACTTTGAAAGTGGACCGTGCCTGCTGTCATATTTAAATGTACTCTCAGTTCCAAAATGCATATTATGTAAGCCCCCGATCCCCGATACTGAGACCAGATGCCTTCAAGAGTTTGACCCCACCCTTGGTGTTTGATGTGAGTAAACAGGACGAGTGTAACAGTTCGAGTTTGCTAGAATGCAGGATCAAATTTACTACACATGGAATTCCTCCATTCACATACACTTTCTGCCTGACAATTCAAGACTTACTCGGATTGTACAATTGCCAACACAAAGTCGTCAAGATACTTTCGTGAATGCAGCAGAGCGTACAAATACGATGGGCCATACGCGATATCTGTTTAATCGGTTTCGAGCACAGACAGCAGCAGGATGTACTGTTACCTGCAGAGATTCTAGAGCCAGAGCGGCTACATGCTCAAGGAGATCGCAGTTCCCTGTGACGATGATGGCAAAATGCGCACGCGCACCTTTCGACCCTCTTATTCGTATAAATTATAGGATGAGAAAAGCAAGAGGAGACGAGCAACTGGCTGGCCAAGTACCACCACGGACTGGAGTGGGACGAAGGCAAGATTACACAAGTCCAAGTGTGAAAGTGCTGCGCGACTACCTAATGTTGTATCTGCAAGGACAGATTTATGTTTTCGGAGCCAGAGCGGAAAAAATGGCTGGGCGGCTTGTGCAAAAACAAAGATGAAATCATCGATGTGAAGTTCAAATACGGCTGTCCTTCGCTGCACAAGCTGACGAAACTTTCGATGACCAGGAATGGCACATCTGTGACAGGTCAGAACCAGACTATACACTCGCATGGAAGAAGGCACAGCTGCTACGCAAATGGTGTGTATCGTATTTGGATCATGAATCGATGAGTTACAGCTATACATGAAGTCACTCTGAAAGTGGTTCTAAAGAAATTTAAAAAAAAACAGATATTAAATATTTTTTATTGTATTGACATTTATTTGTCTGTAAAATAATTTCGTGTGTATATAAATTGATTTTATTTGTGGTTTTTTACCATTCGTCATAAGATAGCATTTTTGAACTTAAATAAAAAATTTACATATTTCTTATGTTACATACCGTACTTATATTGGTGTAAAACTGATGAAGGGCGAAAAATGCAGGGCTTCCTACAGATGGACTTGGTAATGTAAACACACGCACACACTTTCAGTTTTAAATAGGAAATTATATGTGTATGACTGCGGAAAGGTTTGGTGAGGCCTGTGCGAATAGCAGCAATGTTCGATGGCTCGAAAAGCATCAATTTATTATGAACTAGTCCCTCATGGCATATAGGTGAGAAAAGTGTCCCCGTCTTTAGTCCTGGAGCTGAGAAATCTATACAGACATTAAAAAATATGTAAAGGAGTTGATCCCCAAACTAAAAAGCAAAAAGGTACATTATCATCATCACGAAAATGTGATGGNCTGATGAAGGGCGAAAAATGCAGGGCTTCCTACAGATGGACTTGGTAATGTAAACACACGCACACACTTTCAGTTTGAAATAGGAAATTATATGTTTATGACTGCGGAAAGGTTTGGTGAGGCCTGTGCGAATAGCAGCAATGTTCGATGGCTCGAAAAGCATCAATTTATTATGAACTAGTCCCTCATGGCATATAGGTGAGAAAAGTGTCTCCGTCTTTAGTCCTGGAGCTGAGAAATCTATACAGACATTTAAAAATATGTAAAGGAGTTGATCCCCAAACTAAAAAGCAAAAAGGTACATTATCATCATCACGAAAATGTGATGGNTAAAAATATGTAAAGGAGTTGATCCCCAAACTAAAAAGCAAAAAGGTACATTATCATCATCACGAAAATGTGATGGAGTTTTAATACTACTGTGCGTAATGATGATGTAAACATGTCATTACTGCCTAGTACAATAAGCGATGATGCAATGATAGCACCATCGGTAAGTGAGAATATGCAGTTTGACTAGATGAACAATTCGCTGCCGATATCGGGTCGATCGTGTCGCAACTGTGGTGAGATGTACAATAAAAGTTGCATTACATATGCGCATTAGGAAAGTGGAAAATGCACGAAGAATACAGGATTGGCTTATTTGTCTCTCATCTCTCATAGGTGTGGACGTGAATTCAAGAGATATAATACGACGAACTATAAGAAAAAAAAGAGTGTCGTGCGGTATATCGCCACCATGTCAAACAGTGTGAACCTCCAACTAGAAAACATGTACACGTTCTAGGCAAACCTAGTGCTAATGGATTCGTGTTAAAGGAAGTTGCTTTCCATTATAGTCTGAACACTTATGTCAAAAACAATTCTCTGGGAATGCCGACATAAATTTGCATGTTTCTGTCAGCTATGAAAAAAATATGTAATTAACCAACTTACAAAGAGCTGGAAAACCATGGGTCTCTTAAATATATTATCTAGTTAGAATGTAACTACTCGAAACCAGAACTCTACCAAGAAGGACATTGTAGAAGGGCATTCAAGACCCCGAATGTACCTATCTATAATGTGTACGACATTGAAAAGAATGTTGACGATCATAAGCTAAAGATATATCGCGAAGAAGAAGAAATGGTGACAAACGGTTAAGGCTAGACACTCCTTTCGGTTGACCATTTACAGCTAAGGACAAATGTTAGCCATCCACTTACAAAATGATATGAAGTTCTTGTCTTGCCTTTGAATATGATCGCAAACACTTGTTTGGATGTAAGTACAATTTTGTAAATAAAAAATTTATTTAAAATATTTATTTTTTTTATATTTTTTATAAGACTGGCCACAAAAATAGTAGAGATTAATTATATTCCACATTTGGAAGAGTGTTTCATCGCCACAAAAACTATGAAAATGTACGACATAGGAGCTCTCTTGTGGTAGATACTAAAAAGAAATAACTGGCAGACTAAACAGTGTCCACCACTGGACAAATATGTGTTAAAGTCATAATTTGGTGGCCAATGGGTAGATATATTTGATTGGTAGGGGTGAAGGCATAATTTTTTATGTAAGGCCAATGATTAACTTTTGTGAAGGGGGTAAGGGTATGGTGGTGCATGGATGAGCAAGGAGTAGGGTAGCGTAACATGATATGTTGTTCAATTTTAATTTTTTTTTATTTTTCACAATTTTTTTTTTATTTTTGATGGGACAAATTCAAGATTATTGGTCAGGGTCATTATGGCTGGTTTTTGAGTGGATTGGAAGTGGTGAGACGTGTGGTGGTGAGCAAGGTGAGAGGTTTTTGATTGGTGAGTTGGTAGACGGTGAGGGACATGAGGCAGTGGAGTGAAGACGGTATATGAGGAGTGGTGTGGAGGGGATGCATGATGTTGGCCGCTGGACCTGGCTCGGAGACCCTTAACCTCATTTACTAATCTTAGGAGCAAGTGGCTTATTCTACTTAGAGCCTCGAATCCTCTTGCTCGTCTGAGGATATATCGACTCTTCTTCATTTTCTCATTCTCATTTTTTTGGAAATTTTTTGTGGAAAAATGTTTTTTTTGGTAAAATAATTAATTCTGAAGTAATTTTTGGGGTGAGACAGGCAATTTTGTCTATAAAATTACCCTCCCCAGGCCGCTGGCCAGAAGCCGCGCCTGTGACCTCAACCAAGATGGCGAACAACTCCGAACTCCGATTCCTGAACCCTGCGCCAAGAAGCACCATATATACACTAATTATGATACCGAGACCAAACGGTTAACCACGTATTTTATTCTGTTTTCCCTTGTCTACGCAACCCCGGTGTAGTATCCACAATTTTCACACAGTGTATTAATGTGTGACTGAAAACACTAAATATAATTTCACACGATCAAATATTTGTTGAACTCAATTACTTGAATTCAGTTTATTGAATTAAAACAACTCTATTTGCATTTCAGTGATTAGCATTAAATAAGCTTTCAAGCCTACACATAAAAATTGATAACTATATATTAATGAACTCAATTTAAAAATACTAAAATTAAATTTTAGAAGTACATACGACTCCTGCACGACACAAAAATAATTGGATAAGATAAAACAATTTTTCTTCATTTTATTGTACATTTATTTAAATGTTTATCCATATATTGTATCAACATCAAATAAGTGCACACAACTCCATTATTACGAGATAACTTTTATCTGTAATGTCAGAAAAGCTGTGATAAGCGATTAAAATTTTGTATTCAATAAAATATAGACAATTTTTAAAACCAAAATCTTGGAGAAAAACCAGAAATTCAATAAATTGAAAGAGTTTTTGACGTTAAATAGCATTCAATGAACTGGATTCAATAGAAATGGAAGTTTATTTGAGGAAAAACTATATTGTGTGAAAGGGAATTGACTTTGTTAACATTTATTCTACTCAGATTGGGAAGCTCAATAATGATAGTTAGGCAAGTGAAAATGTTTGCTGCCAGAGAGCACTGGTGTCGCACGTTTACCTGATTTTTCCGCTTTGTGTGTAGGCAAATGATAAAAGCTATTATAAAATAAATTTTATTGTGCAGAAACTTACAAATATTATTTTGTTAGAACCTACGTAAAGAATAAACTTTGCTCTTCGCAAAAGAGTGAAAATTCAACAAAATAAGACTACATGTTGTTTAATATTCGATTGCAAAATTATCATTATCAAAATGTTTTCTTAACATAACTGCGTTATTTTAATATCACAACCGTATCAAACATTTCCTTTTGTAGACATGACGCGAATCGCTCATACTTAGATTAGTCACGACGCTAGATACCCGCGCAGGGGAGCAAATTGAGGTAATGANCGCTCATACTTAGATTAGTCACGACGCTAGATACCCGCGCAGGGGAGCAAATTGAGGTAATGACCATAGGGTTCCCCGAGGACGCCACACCCACCACCTCTCACCCCGAGGACAGTAACGAGCAAAGGAACCCCCCCGAGC
>NQII01001113.1:527907-571702 GCA_002778355.1 Clitarchus hookeri | reverse complement strand
TAGATCTTCTTTTCTCAGCGTTGATGTTCCCGTCTAAACGATTAGCAGGATGATATCTTGTAAAATTCTCTTATTTTAGATATAACATATATAATACTGAGATGGATATTATTACAAGCGCTTTTGGGTTGACCAGGCGCATGATGGTTGGAGGTCTGTATAAAATAAAAGTGTTAAATTGATTTCCTACTAAATTTACGTTATAAAAATAAATACACGTTTTTACAGAGTACTACTGTCTATAAATACTTTTAACACTTAGGTACTCTTTCCAACACTGATCGCAATTTTTATGCTACATTCAGTTATAAAGAACTAATTGTCTTTACACTAACCTACAACCAACTTAATCTTCACTCATTAATTTAAAATATGCGTTAAAAATGCCCAGTCCATTCGTGGTTACTCCCAACTTTTCTGAAGCCCAGCTGCTTAAGTTNACACAGCTTAATATGGTCTATAAAATGACACCAAAGGGACAACGCACCGCTTTCGTGCGCACTCACTTTAATAATATTTTGCATAAAAACTATTTCTTACTGGGCAATACTTGCATACATATTTTATACCTGTTTTATTAATATTATTTGTAAATTAAGTATTATAATATATAGGTAAAATATAAGAAAAGTTAAATGCAAGCAAAAATAAGATATGACTGACACGTCGTTGACTCTTCCAGCAGGCGGGAGTGACGTCAGCACCGCATGCGATAAGTCGTTTAGGGGAGGGACAACCGTTGTGGCTGCCCGGGGGAGGGGAGAGGGAGCAAAGGTGAACAAACCTGCGCGGTAACGTGACCGTGCGTAACAATATTATTATGCAAACTAACTCATCCCAATTTGTTTGCTATTGATCGTAAGATTGCTCATGCAAATAAAAAGTATCATTCAGGTTGGACACGCATTAATGTTAGCAAGTTAGCTAGGAAGAAGTGATCACGAACACATGACATGTATCGTTCTTTTAATTTTAAACTATTCTCGATTTTAATTAAAACGACACCCTACATTTTTTTAGCTGACGCAAAATATGTTCGTATGTCAATGTCCACACATACTGTCAATTTACGATGAGCTCTGACAACAAATACTTCTTATTAAACCAATAGCAGCTATAGCAAAAATATTAAGCAGATTTCAGATTATTTATTGTTTACTTAACGTGAAATGAAAAGCAAAATAATTGCAAATCCAGGTGAAATTAACCTCTATCAAACTGCCGTACGTAAGCTTACAGAATATACTTGCGTTTGCAGTAATGATTGAAAAATATCATTAATTTAATTAAAGAAAATATATACGTGGTAACACAAACATGGTTATTTTCTAAAGGTGATTCCAAAAGGATAAAGTGTGAACCAGCTACACGAATGCTTTCAGCTTGGGACTTGCTTAAAACGTTCGTGTAACATCTGACAGGTGTCGACCAAAAAAGCTTGTTTCATCGTGTGAATCCTACGCTATAGTCCATTCACGGTTACTTCCAACTTTTCTGAAACCCTGCTAGAGGTCTACTTCCAGGAAATTCCTCCGCCTTATGCAAACAAAGCTTAACCGAGCCTAGATAATTACACCAGAGGAACAGCGCACCGCAATCGTGTGCACTCACTTTAATAATACTTTCTTACTATAGTCCGTTCACGACTGGAAGAGACTTTCTTGAAGCCCTGCTAAAGATCTACTTTCAAGCCCATTTTGTATCCTTCCGCCAAAGGTAAACAAACATTGCCATGTGACTGCCATGTGGCAGTCACATGGCAATGTTTACATGCAATGTTTACATTCCACACTGTGTGTGTGTACATGTGTTCGTACATGCACGTACCCATTATAAACGTCATGTATATATTAATAATGGATATTCCACAAGCGTAAAGTTTTTAATCTTGACAGTTTCACACAAAAGAATATGCGATGCAAGCGAAAAACATTTCATTCTATAAATCCAAAATGTGAGTATTAAAAATTTGATGTTTTGTGTGTGTGTGTGTGTGCGCGTGCGTGTGTGTGTGTATGTGTGTGTGCGCGTGTGTGTGTGTGTAGGTTCTATTTTGACTGGGGGGTTGGGTGGGGGAGAAAAACTTTCACTTTGATTACATATTATAGATGTGGCACAATACTTTGCATTGAAATGTGTCAACATTCTAGGAGTCCATCCAACAACATCAACATGGAACCGCCAATCTCTTATAAGCCCCCGGATGGCCGTGCTGTCACGAGGTCAGGAACCGAAGTTCCCATAACTCTTATAGTGGGTTTGAAACAAAAATACAACCAGACAGACTTTGTTCAAATAATTGAGCCGGTGGTAGGCCGCTGTGTTTATGTTTTAGTTTGGCTCCGGTACCGTATTTAATGCTGTTAACCTCTGTTGCTATCTTAAAATATTTTTCCAAACAAAAATCTAACTTAAAACTAATACGAAAAGACATGGGTTTCACAAATGTATTATATTCAAACAATTAAACTGAATCATGTTGCTAAGCAAATGCTTAAAGGAGGAACAAAATAAGTGTGCCACAGATTTTGTAAAGAAATGACAATAACAAATTAAACATAACTAAAAAATGTGGCTCCAGTAAACAAAATATTAGAGAGAACTGTTGTTTACAATAATTAAAGAAGCTGACAATGGTGTATCCTAACATCTCCAGTTTACATTAAGTTAAAACATCCTAAAGGCATAAGCCGCAGTACTTATAAATACTTGTTATTTATTAGTTAGAAGTACCGGTAATAACTTATAGATTGTAGTGATTCCTTTTGCTACAGATTTACCATAGATCAAAACAAAAAAGTACATAAACAACTCAACACAGCAGCAACTATAAAAAAAAGAAAAAATGAATACATCCGTCTCCTCCAAAAATTAGAAACCAATTACTCAAAAAAATGACATGCTTCAATAGCTGCTCTCTGATGTAGACTGCTACTATACATATAATGCTATAAAGCAATGCCCAACAATATTACCCTACAATTTAACACTACACAAAAAGATTTTGCAAAATAAGGATACAGCAAACAGAATATTGTGCTCCTGCAGCCAATTGATGATGGCATCCTTCCTCCAGCTACTGTTGGGGAACTTCTCCAACTGCAATCACCACACGATACAACAAATTAAAATGTATTAGCCTTGAATGTTGCCAACTGTAGGTCTGTTGTATAGAATGTTTGAATTAAGCACAATTCTTTCCAAAACATAAACTTTTAAATAGTTGGTTGGTTGCATAGTATTTATTGGATACCAAATGCATGATTGGAGACTTCTATAATTTGAACGTGATAAGAATGTCTATAACGGCTGTGCTAGACATTCTTAAACTTTTTATCATATTGCATGTAACTGTTTTCCTGATACCTGTGTTGACTAGCACATAATCTAACATGTCACAAACAATACAAACATTTTATTTATTCAAAAATCAAAGGTTGGAGCTCACACCTGTGTGCTGTGATATGGTGCATTTTCCATGACGATGACCCTTGTATGTTTTTGGTATCAGTAACTGTAGTTGACTCAGAAACTGAATTATGGTCCTTTTTAAATTAAGCAAATTAGGTTGGATACGTAGCACTGAAAGTGAAAAATATAACACTGATAATTTACAATAACTAAAAGTCAATGGCTGTAGAACAGCGGTGTTGGGGAAATGCATTAATACACAATTGTTTACTTAAAAGATTATGACTGTGATTTCATCGATTACGATGTCCTCTCGTGTTTAGTGAAGTGATGCAGATATGTTCAATAGTAGGGGAAGTTCCAGTTATATCGACTGTAATCTATTTAGTGGTGTATAACAATGCAATGGCAATTAATGTCGCAATGTAACTTCTAAATACAAAACAAGCAGTTTCTTCAGAATCATAAAATGCACCATCTCTCCATAACCTATGTAAAATTAATTGGCTATAACAAACTCACTATAGAGGCAATTTTCCTTACCATTGTCAGTTGTCTTTATAAAAATTTCCACTGTATATATTGGGTTGTTTATGAAGAATCCCTTGCAGGGGTACACAAATTCCAACACAAAGTAGTTTTTATTTTTAATTACACATTGTAATACCACCTTTTGGTTAGGTGATTCATACACTCACATTTGAGTCTATATAACCCTATAATCCTAGGTTAGTGTAAAATCTAAAAATCCTCGGTTAGTGTAAAACCCAACAATCCTAGGTTCGTTTAAAAATGTAAAATAGTGATTCACCCATCGTGAGGTTAGGTTCTGTTAGGTTAGGTGGGCACATGTTACGAAATTAGTCGGACGTTAATGCCCCTCGTATATTNGTTCTGTTAGGTTAGGTGGGCACATGTTACGAAATTAGTCTGACGTTAATGCCCCTCGTATATTCGTGTTCTGCATCATTAGTAGAGTGGAAATATACCATTTTCCATGAGTTAGTCTTATTTTTACAGAAAAGCTCCTAAACTTAATAATTACCCAAAAAAAAACGTTAAAAGGACACGTAGACAACGTTCGACGACGTTATCAAGTTATTAACAAATTTTCTTTATGTTCTTGTAAACACATTTTGTAGGCAAACATAATTGACATTAACACACACAACTTGCAAACGCAATGGTTAATACTACATATATTTAACATACCTTAGCACTGTGGATCTGGAGAGTTTCAACATTTCTGTCGCTCTTTCCGCGACGTTGCAGGGTTTCATTTCCCCTCACCTAGTTAGGGAATACAACGATTTGGTGAGGTTAATGATGTCCTGTTGACGTTTATGAATGGTGACTTCTCTTTTCTTCACCTTGCTAGAACTCATGACTCCACACAAAAACTACCGCAACATACAACGTAAAATACAGTAGATAAAATTTTAAGCAACCCTGAAATAAATTTTAAAAATATTAAACACGTGAGAACGCACTACGAGTAATCACTTATACAGGTTTTAACAGCAAAAGGAAACAGTACGAGAAAGTTAGCACAAATTAAAATCATACGTTATTAAAAACCAAATAATAAAGAGCGGATATTAGTAAAAAAAACTGATAAATGAATTATTATAGGTTAAACAAGATAATCGCAAAATTCTCTGGCACGTGTGTCAACCACACCCAGTCAACAACACAAGGAACGCTGGTTAGTAAACAAATGGCCGCACTACTTTCACCTAAAGCGTGATCATGTGACTATGCTAAAGACGTTGAAATCTAAATACGCTAGCATCATGTCATTAATAATTGGCATAATACGATAAAAGTCTTTTCGACACCCATTTGTAAGCGATAAATTAACAATTACCTTAAAACTTTAGAACTATTTCCTCTCTTTGTGCTGGCAACCTGACGGCATAACTGTATCCGCGCTCGCCACTGTTTGTAATGTTATATGCATGTAGCTAACGGCTAGGGTGTTTTTTCAAATGTTGATTTTCAAAAGTTTCTTCCATTCGTGAACCGACTGTAGGCATTACAAACACACCTATTTTCTCTGTGTTTAATTCATATTAATGAAATATTATAATTTATAAATTAAATATAAGTTGAAGTTGAATTTAATAAAAATATGGAATTTTTTTGATAACGGAATTGTAAAACGCTTATGACATATGGCATGTTTACAAGACAACGAAGCACGTCGTACATTGGGTGATTTTCAAAAGTTTGTTTAAAAAAGTGTAAAGAAACGGCGAATAAACTATAGCTGTTCGACGGTACGACTCGTGGTTTCACCGCACTTGGTCGACGGGAGGAAGGGTTGGGGGAATGGACATGTGCCCTTGCTGCGCGCGCTGCCGCTCGCCGTATAAGTATTGGCCCTGGATATGGGGCTGTGGCGTGAAAGTAAATCTCCCGTCCAAGGCGAGGGAAAGCGCCCCCCTCCCTCTTGCTGTGGATTTCTAATCCCACACTCGTGCCCCCCGTAAAGCTCGCAACGGTAGCCGCGTGGCTATTGTTTTGCCCTCAGCCTAGGGGCGGTGCATATATGCCATCACAGCTTAGCTTCATCCCTCACCTCCTTGTCCTGCAGGGCGTTTGGGATAAGCGGTGGNCGGCAGGGCGTATGGGATAAGCGGTGGTTCAGTGACACAAGTGGAACTGACATCAACTTGGATGCTGTCTACCTAGGCACTGAATTATAATGACATTTGATAAGGTCTTTAGCGACGAAAAACGAAACGGATTCGTCTATCAGTAGTTGAAGAATACCTACTAGTCACCAAAATAATTCATTATTTTATATTTGTATGAAGTTCCATTCAGCGTGTAGACATTACTTTTTAATATTCTTTCATCACAATAAAGTTTTTAAATCGCGTAGTTTTCGCATTAATAACATTTCAAAATGTATTTTTCTTTTCCTTTTTTTTATGTACAAATAAAATAAATGAATTAATTTACAGAAAACTTAACAAGGGTGATTGAAAGGCAATCTCTCATTTCATTTTATGGTATGTTTGGCAAAATTTATTNATTGAAAGGCAATCTCTCATTTCATTTTATGGTATGTTTGGCAAAATTTATTTTACGAAAAAAACAACAGACTACAACGAATCAAATATGTGCAAAAATTTCCTTAGATTGAGAAATATTTACAAAATTGCAAAAACCTTTCATAATGTGATTTTAAATATTTCTACAAATAATTCATGTTATATGGTTTCATTGTAAATTATCTAATTTTTATGAGTTAGTTTTTATTATTTGTACGTGTGATTTTGGCATACCATTGTAAAAAAAAAATAGGTTATAAAAATTTCTTAATGCTAGGAAATAGTACTTGTAAGTAATGTCTACATATTTGAACACGTATTTCGAAAAAAATAAAAAAAATAAAATAAAATTTTTTTTTTGTTTGCAACAACCTTGGGCACGGAATCATCGCTACCGTAATGATAGCATGGTAGCTGCTGTTCATGCNTTTTTTTTTGTTTGCAACAACCTTGGGCACGGAATCATCGCTACCGTAATGATAGCATGGTAGCTGCTGTTCATGCTGTCTTTGTACCACTTGAACACGTTGGCAGGGAATTATGTATACAATGACGCGTGTATTGGCACAACGTAGTTCACAAATACAGAGACTAAACGGCTGCTCATGCCACGAACTCCAGCCGTACACGCCGGCATTGGCGTCACTAGCCAACAAAATGTTGGAATGCTATTTGCCAATGAACGCCTAGTAACCTATTGTCCAGCCCTTACGCCGAAGGAACCGCCACGCCATTTCGTCTTTGCGTACTTCTCTACTCTGTGTCAATACTGTGATGTAAATACGAGTGCGTAATTCACGTCGTTATGTCTGTAGTGCTGGGTGAGATCAGCAGCTAGTTGGGCACAGGAGTGCAATATAGAAATAGCAAGAATCCAGTTCGGCGGGGGAAGGTTCCTCCTAACCGTGCGCCCTCACAAAACAGCCTCGCGGCCTGCGACATGGCGCTGGGTCATCCACCAATCAACGCCTGCTAACCTGCCGGTCGCCAGCCGAGCCAGTTATAAGTCGTGGCTACTCCAGTCACACACATCGCAACGCAGCCGAACAGCAAGTGAATGTCGCCTGGGTGGACATAATGTGCATCTCCGAGGCCCGTGTTTATTGCGCATGTGCAGGAGGGTAGGACCGCAACCTAACCTAGGATCACAGAGCAGATAAATACACAGAGACGGGAAGGCGTAACGGTTTCTTTGAAGTGGGCTTACGCGTTCTCCGAATGGCAACGCTGGGTTCTGGGAATGTGCCTTGTATCTGATTGGCTACTGCGTGTTGCTGGGCCGCAGGCTGACCTGTAGGTTACCAGGCACTGATTTTAGAACGCCGTTGCGTCGTTTTTATGGCGTGTGCGGCTAAAGTTCGCGAATGGAGGTATTTGGGTGGCTCTTAACATCGAGGTCTCGAGAGCCGATGAGGTTGAAGTGATGAGAGTATGGAGCAGCGATGGGAGAAACGGGAGATCCCCGAGAAATCCCGTTGACCAGTTGCATCGCCTGGCACGTTTACCACATGCAAAACTCTGGGAGCAGCCACGCTGAGAATCGAACCTGGTTTCGTGTAGGTGGGAAGCGAGGAGTCTGACCACTTTTTGCTTCTGTATTTTTAAATAATTTGAGCTATGACAGTAAGTGAATACGTTTTTGTACAGTTTAAACTAACCTTATACGTAAATTGGCGTGTAATACTAGTGTAGTGAGTAGTTTTCAGTCGAAACTAAACTATGGTATAGTCTGTTCGCGGTTGCTTCACACTTTTTGAATCAAACCTTTAAAAATGACCTCATTTATGACGTGTTTGGTAGTTTACTAAATAGACCACGTATCACAAGCGTTTTATACTTCTGTAACCACCAGTGTGCCCTATTTTTGGTTAAATTGAACTTTTATTTATATACTTGGTTAAGCTTTGTTTGCGTGAGGCGGAGGAATGCTGTGTAAGTTATCAGGACTTGAGAAAAGTTGTACGTAACCGTGAATGCAGTATAGTTAGGGGAGAAGAGTGTCGTCTCGAGACGCAGTAGTCGCGGCCACGACAGAGCTGCAGTGTGAACAACGGACACGTGACGCGCCACGCACGCCGGCCGGCCAATAAGCGCCTGCAGGAAGCGCCTCGTTACTGCCCACTGGTCACGGCACTGATTTCGTCCACTAGTCGCGGTACACCCGGTTCACATCACAACTGGCACCCTGCCTGCGCTCGGCTCCCGGCTCCTCTACCTTGTTCCGCTGTACTGTCCAAGCAAACGCCACCAATGAGTTGTACGTTCTTCACGGTAATGTGAACATTTTCGAAATCAACCTTTCTAAAAATCACTGACCTTACTTGCATAATTCGCCCGGTCAAGTTGGCAATGACAGAAGAGAGAAAGTAGTTCCACGTCTCCTCATTGAATTAAAATGTTAGATAAACATTTTTGAATACCGAAATGGTTTCTTTTTCACCCTGTTTTTTATTAATGTAACTATAAGAATAAGCAAATTTGTAAAATATTGACTTTTCTAATCATTTTACAGTTTCGTACGTCCGACGCATGAATGAAGTGATCAGGCTCATGGCAATGTTAATTTTACATACGGCGGTATAAAACACAATGTGAGTACAAGCAGATCTTAAGCAGGGCTTTTAAAAGTGCTTAGTTTATCGTAAACAGCCTTTTATACCGCTTATTCGTCTTCTGCGCATGTACCCCGCATTGACCTACCCCAAAGCAACACAACTGTTAAAGTCACATGATCAATAATGGTGAACGTGTCNCACTGGCATTAGTAGTGCTGGCACATGTGACACAAATTCTAGGAGGAAAATTACATCGCATTATAATAATACGCATCTTAATTAACAGAAATTACTTTTTTTTTTAATCGAAATTAAAGTTGTATTAATAACTTTAATATACTAAGTTTTATCAATCTTCTGGGGGAGAGGGGTGGTGGTTTTTACAACCCCAAAACAACCACCCCCACCCGTCAACCTTGGTTACACCACTCACTGGCTAGTTTACTTCGTACGTAAACTGCTTCCAAACCTGCCCTTTTAGCCAAAACAAGAGACAGGGGATTTTTTTTAAGTGGAGCTATACATACATACATATATATAATATATAATATATATAATTCCCGTATGAATTAATATTTTTCATGGTTCTGTCACAAACATACATTTACAAGAATGGTTATTGTATTTCTACGGGAAGATAGTGGTATTATTACGGGCATGACTGTAGGTAGCATGTTAAAANTACAAGAATGGTTATTGTATTTCTACGGGAAGATAGTGGTATTATTACGGGCATGACTGTAGGTAGCATGTTAAAAATTTTCAAATAACATTTGTTGTCTGCGCATGTTATTAATACTCCCTCTTAAGCCGGGAAGGGAAGTTCACATTTGTCCTGTGACAAGGCATAGTCCATCTTGTAGTTTTTGCCAGCGAGTTCCCGAAATTCGTAATGTACATGAGCGTGATAACGATAACTAATTGTTGAGAAATACGAAGGTTCATGTTATGGAAATTCATTGGCAGAACAGAAAACGTTTAGAGAAAATATCGTCGTGCATTCAACCGACCGGAATTCAGCAGACGACATGCCGACTAAAAGGATGTAGATACGCGACTGTTTGACCGAACACGCTCTGTGCGTTTTGAAAGAAGCTCAGCCCGAAGGCACGGAATAGTTAAATATACAGAAATTAAATGGCTGTGGATGCACCCACTCGNGTTGAAAGAAGCTCAGCCCGAAGGCACGGAATAGTTAAATATACAGAAATTAAATGGCTGTGGTTGCACCCACTCGTTGTATAGCCGCGCGAGGTTCTGCAACTGTCCTCGTGTGTTATTGGCTAGTTTGCTGCGAAAGATTCCCTATTGACGGGGCAACCGGCGGGCAAGTACGTTACCAGGCGCTGATTGGCGAACGGCGTTCCGATACGTTGCTGGTCAGTGGCGCCATTTTGGTGGCAGTTCGCGGTATAAACAGTTGTCCAAGATGAAGTAGGCAGATTCTGTAATAGAATATAACTGCTTCTCGTAACATGAGCTCAGTCCTGAATCCACATGGTTTGGGNGGGGGGGATTTTCAAGGAGCCTCCCAACCCGTTCGGATTTGATTGGATTGGAGAAATTTGGGCGGCTGTTAAGAGCGAGGTTTTGAGAACCGATGAGTGTGAAGTGAGGTGAGTGTGAAGCAGCGCCGGAACACAAGGGCGGGGGAAATGGGAAATCACCGAGAAAAGCCGTCGACCAGTGGCATCGTCCGTCAAATGTGGGAGCGACACCGCCTGGAATCGATCCCAGCTAGCCTAGGTGGGAGGCGAGTTGTTTGACCACTAAACCACAGTGGCGCCATCCAACCCGTTCGGGAATCAAACAGGAATCTATAGTGATATCCTAATGAAAAAATTATCTGCGGAGGTAGAAAACGCGTCAGGCTAGCCGTTAAGAGTTCGCTGCTGCTGCACGAAGGGGTGCGATTGTTCAATTAGTGANAGGTAGAAAACGCGTCAGGCTAGCCGTTAAGAGTTCGCTGCTGCTGCACGAAGGGGTGCGATTGTTCAATTAGTGAAAGCGCCAGTACACAAATGTAAATCAATATACACTATTTGGTAATTAGTTCCCAAAAAATTGTATTAAAACCCCAATAAATAAATTTGTTTATTCCTATTTCATACAGATCCATTGTACTACTGTATTGAATATTTGACATAACCCACAGTAAGGTTATTTTTGGCCGGTACTGTACTCTGCAAGGCTCGAGGCCCAATAATCTNAGGTAGAAAACGCGTCAGGCTAGCCGTTAAGAGTTCGCTGCTGCTGCACGAAGGGGTGCGATTGTTCAATTAGTGACAGCGCCAGTACACAAATGTAAATCAATATACACTATTTGGTAATTAGTTCCCAAAAAATTGTATTAAAACCCCAATAAATAAATTTGTTTATTCCTATTTCATACAGATTCATTGTACTACTGTATTCAATATTTGACATAACCCACAGTAAGGTTATTTTTGGCCGGTACTGTACTCTGCAAGGCTCGAGGCCCAATAATCTCCCCCGTGGCTAACTGATCCACAAACCGTGCTACTTTTCCAGGTTTGGATGGTTCGTGTTACTATAGTCGAACACGAAGCTCATTGGCTATAACAACGAAACTAGTGTGGAAGAGTGTGTATAAGCAGGGCTTTAAAAAGTGCTCATTTTACCGTGAACCACCTATACTCACAAATTCCTCATTATAACTTACACACAGTGGAATCAATGTAAAATGTAGGTGTACCAGTATCAACCAATACCGTGAATCAGTGAAGGCGCTGTCTGTATTTTTTGCTACCTCCTGACCTTGCGCAGTGCCAACATAATTTTGCCATTGTGCAACATGTTCTACGTGAACGACTANCACAAACCGTGCTACTTTTCCAGGTTTGGATGGTTCGTGTTACTATAGTCGAACACGAAGCTCATTGGCTATAACAGCGAAACTAGTGTGGAAGAGTGTGTATAAGCAGGGCTTTAAAAAGTGCTCATTTTACCGTGAACCACCTGTACTCACAAATTCCTCATTATAACTTACACACAGTGGAATCAATGTAAAATGTAGGTGTACCAGTATCAACCAATACCGTGTATCAGTGAAGGCGCTGTCTGTATTTTTTGCTACCTCCTGACCTTGCGCAGTGCCAACATAATTTTGCCATTGTGCAACATGTTCTACGTGAACGACTATACTCGGCATGGTATGCTAACCCGATCAATTCCGATTTCATTTATGAGCCATAGTATTGCAGTCTGTCACGTTTCCCCTTTTTAAGATTAGAAGGGTAAGCCAACAGAGCGTTAAGAGATAAACCAGGAATAGGAAGAAAGAGACCATTTAAATATAACTGCATGTATGTATACGATTTAAAATAAAGATATATTTGTTATAAAAACATTTGTGGACTCGGTCTACAGAGAATAAGTATCAGAGATGTCCAAAAAGGATAATAATAAAAATAATAATAGTAGTAGTAATAATAATAATAAGGAAAGGGACTTATTCAAACTTTGAGCTTGCGGCCGCTCACTCGTCGCCCGGGGTGATGGGAAGACGTTCAGGCCGCTAGTAGCTTGTCGACTGCATTATTCATTATAGTCCATTTCACCGTTACTTCCAACATTTCTGAAGCCCTGCTAAAGTTCTACTACCAAGATATACCTCCGCCTCATTCAAACAAAGCTTAACCAAGTATATTTTCGCAAGTGGAAATCGTGCCGGACGATGCCGCTGGTCGGCGGGTTTTCTCGGGGATCTCCCTTTTCCCCCACCCTTACATTCCGGCGCTGCTCCATTCTCACCTCATTTCACCTTCATCGGCTCTCAATACCTCGTTAAGAGCCGCCCAAATCTCTCCACTTAACCTAACCGAGTATAGGGAATTACACCAAAGGGACAGCGCACTTCGTCCGTGCGCACTCAAGTGTAATGATATCTTGCATAAGACCTATTTGTTACTAAACATTACCCACACGCCTATTTTCTCACTTTTCATCCACATTGACTATTAAAAAAATATATTATAATAGTATATATAAAATGTAAATAAAATGTCAGTTCAATTAAAAATAAGGTACTTTTGTGTGAGCATAAGTATAAAATGCTTGTGATACATGACATATTTAGGATACAACCAAACACGTTACACTTGGAGTGATTTTGAAAGGTTCGATTCAACAAGTGTGAAGAAGCAGCGAATAGACTGGCAGAATGTTGTTACGATGCGACGAGCTGCTCGCCAAGTTCAAGCTGCATTTCGAGGGTTGCACTTCTCGGCGTGGGTCCACGGATAGACTCCGTTCTAGGTGTTGCCTAGCGTTGTACAGTTTCTGGCGGCGTTATTGTCCCGGATATCGTGCCGCCAGGAGGGCAGATTCGCTGCCGCTCCGGTGCTGTNGTACAGTTTCTGGCGGCGTTATTGTCCCGGATATCGTGCCGCCAGGAGGGCAGATTCGCTGCCGCTCCGGTGCTGTGTTTTACAAACTGTAATTGTTGCTGCGTGTTTTGGATTGCTCGTCTGGCGTGGGTAAAGCATCGCTGCAGTTTGCTTGACTTGTCCGCGCTGATAGAGCATAACAAGTCGTTTAATTTTTTGACGTGCGCTGTACAGTGGAAAGTCGATTATCCGGACTAATAGGGACTAGAGGTAATTAGGATAATCAAAAATCCTGATAACGGAAATATGTTAANAATGAGTCATAACAAGTCGTTTAATTTTTTGACGTGCGCTGTACAGTGCAAAGTCGATTATCCGGACTAATAGGGACTAGAGGTAATTAGGATAATCAAAAATCCTGATAACGGAAATATGTTAAAAGTGAAAATAAAAAAATTTGTAAAAAATCATTTTCACACAACGTAAAATTTATTACACATGCATAGAAAATAGTAGGCATATCCCAAACCGAAACTGTACATAAAATAAAAATAAATAAACCATTTAACAAGTAACCACCCCCTCCCGGACGTGTTTACTGTGAAGAACACGTGAAAGGGCACATCATAAGAGCCGACACAAATGCTTGTATATTCTCCGCGGGTAAGGGAAACACTGTAACTAAAGAGACTTTAGTGTTTTTTCTATTCTCTCTATTTTTAAAATTAATCCGGATAATTAGTCGTCCGTATAACCGACGTTCGGATAATCGACTTTCTACTGTACTTTCGTCGAGCGTGCTTCTCGCGACCAGCACCGAGTGAGACGCCGGACTCGCATTTGGGAGGACGCGGGTTCGAATTCCTGTCCGGCCATACTGATTTCAGCTATCTTATGTTTCACGAAATCACACCAGGCGGATGCTGGGACGGCCATGGCTACGGTTTCTCAGGTTGGCAACAAAACGTGATTTCTTATAGGATAGTTTGGAATAGAGAAATGTCCGCCGCATGGTGCGCTGCTGTTCCAAAGTAGTCGCTTTTAAACTCGTGGTTAATGGAGAAATTATATTTATTTTTGTGTAAATTTAGAGTTTGGCTCGAAATGTGATATATAATTGACCCAGTCAAAATTTTAGTATTGTGTGTTCATAAACGATACGAATGTAAGTGTAAAGAGAAAATATAGTTGTCATCGAAATGAGTTTTTTGTACTTTTCTCGTTTCACTAAAAAAAAAGCTGTGCAGGAAAACTCTAAAAAATTTTTTTTTAGCCACTTCGCTGTTATATTTTCGATTTAGTTGAGCTACTGAATAAAGTAATTGTGTGAGTCTACGTTTTGCTAAATCCATTTTACGAATCCATTTTAGCAATATGTGAATATATTTTGTTATATTTTCCCTCTAGTGCGAAGAACAAAATTTATTCTTTACGTAGTGTCTAACACAATACAACTCGGGCAAATGTTTCACAACTGTATTTATTTTATGAAAATTGCAATTATCCCATTTACTTAAATACAAAACGGAAAAATTCGGTACACATGCGATATCAGTGCTACCTGGTGGCGAAAAATTTTGGTTGCCAAACTAAAACCATTGAGCGTCCCAACCTGAGTAGAAAAAACGTTTAAGGCATGGCCGATTCCTTCCCCACTCCTGCTTCTCTGAGCAAGTTGCTCCGTCTATAACTTACTACGTGCTTGTCGATGTCAACACTGCCCATTCACAAATGAGAGTTACAAAAACTTCAACAAATCAGGTAACTCACCAGGAAGACACTAAGAACACCGGCCACTGATAGCTTACTGTGCACAATGCCAGCCGTACATGTCCTCGACCACGGACACGGGCGTGTCAAGACCGCCGCCTACCTGGCACTTCAACTGCGTTGCAGGCTGTTTCAAATACACGATTCCCCCACGAAACTACCAAACGTGCGTCCAATGCGCTCATCTACTAAAGAAACACGCGCTTCAGACGAGGGCTGTTGAGTGCTTTCTAAATGTCACGCACGTTGGAAACACCATTTCACAGTACTCCAAAACGGCTAAAAACAGCTTTATCAAGGTGTTGTCTCTCAAAATATACGCTTCGGATACATACAAAACTACTCAAGGACCCTGCACCGAACCTTCCTACAGATTTTTATCACCAAAGAAATAATAGGGTCACCGCTGAAAGTCTCACAGGTACACGTAGAGTGACTAGAACTCTGCACGCCTGTTCAGAGCCTTCCATTTAGAGGCGATGGCGCACTTGATGCGAGTGACAGTGTCGCCCTTATCGCTCCCGCACTTCTCGGCCTCAAACGCGGGACAAAGCTCCAGGTAGACGGGAGCCTTAAAATGAGTATGTACCTAAACATGTTCTGTGAAATCGTTGTTTGCGCGAATACGCGTTTCTTGGAAAATACATGTTCTGGAAATACGACTTGTTGGCAGAAAAGGTAAATAAATAATTATCTATGCCCATATTTATTTTTACTGTAATCATATTAAGTGTATTCATGAGTGAAAAATTCGTTAAAATTGTTAAATATCGCATTTTTAAAGCTTGCATATGCAGTTTCCTTAAGCGGTAAAAGGACGACTACATATACGGGCGTAGTTTAATTTGCGGACTTTCATCGCGTGTAACAAAGTCTCACTGTTACCGATCTAATTTGCAGAGTATAGCATCACGACGGTAACTCTGCACGCCTTGCGCGTAGGAGCGATGAGGCGCTAGGGGTACGTGTAAGTGTCGCCCGTATTGCTCCCTCGCTTCTTGACTTTGAACGCGCGGGTCCATTCTCCTCCTCTTAACGGGTTAATCACGTTCAGATTATACGACCGTTGTAAAACGATTTTAGGTCTGAAGTCACTTCTACGAAACGTACGGAAATTTTGCTAAAGAACCAACATTATTCTGGAGGTCTTTTTTCCACTTTACACAGGCCTACTTTCTGCAATATTTACAATCTTGTGTTTTAGCCTCACTACAAGGGCTCCTAGAAAACATTTCTGATCACTGATCAAATACACGTTTTCAAATTATAGGTTGGCAAGGAGTTGGTCGGTGTTGTTCAGACTCGTCCTGTGTATAACATAACGTCAACTAACACGGCATTATTGACAGTAATGAGTGAGTGAAGAGATTTGGGCGGCTCTTAACAGCGAGGCCTTGAGAGCCGATGGTGGTGATTGAGGTGACTATGGAGCAGCGCCGGAATGAAAGGGCTAGGGAAACGGAAGATCCCCGAGAAAACCCGCTGACTGGTGGCATCGTCCGGCACGATTCCCACATGCGAAAATCCGGGAGTGACCCGGCCGGGGATTGAACCCGGTTCGCCTTGGTGGCAGGCGAGCAGGCTAACCGCTCAGCCACCGCGGCCCCTATTTACAGCAATGTAAGCAGCGAGTTTCGCACAGCAGTTCTATTTAACGTATTAAAAGAGCTGCATTTAAACTGGCGACAGCAGAATTTGTTCAAATTATTTTCTGTACAGATTAGAGTATGAATTGTAATACTATTAGCAAAGAATCTACAATTTCATCTGATGGAAGTATTAGAGACATGTCATTATTGCCAAAGCAACGTTGATTTTGAAATGTCGTTTAAGGATCCCACAGTCGGAACGAAGAAATTGAACGGATCTTTCAAAAGGTTCAGCTAATCGTGAAACACCTATATGCGTATTCATAATGCGAGAGAAATGCTGATTTTATCAAACTGTATTTTAAAGTTTGAATATAAATAGAACTCCTGTTAACATTAAGAAGCTGTATTTCATTACTTCTTTGTGTCGTTTTAACGTTAGTGAGTACGCGAACAGCTCCGTTGATCAGAGTATTAGTACGTTTTTATTGTTGTTCGAGAGCCGAAGTAGCCTTCGTGTTATGTCCACCTACTGGTACGTGGTGTGTGTGTGTGAGACTGCGTGTGTGTCATACAGTTGTTTATGCCAAACAGCTTGCCTCACTGAAAACTTAGATAATCAGTCCTTTCATAACTGTGTATTTCATTCTTTAGAATTGCTGAAAGCAACTGTAAGGGACAAAAGTTTTTGATTAATTTTTTTTTGTTTAACACAGAATTATTTTCAATAACAAAACTGTTCCCTCAAATACACTCGTTTTTAAATCAATTTGATAGGTTGCAGTTTGTGTACGTTGCAATAAGTTTTGTGTTCGCCATGTGTAGTCTACTGACCACATAGGCCTAATTTTTATCTGTTCGATAATTTCACTCTTTCCATTATTTTTGACGTATAAATATTTATTATATCTTGTTTACATGATATTAATAGATTGTAATGTTTAGGTTACGGTTACCGTTATTAAAGTAGATCGGTGTTATTTCACTTTCATTATGTTTGTTGACATAATTATTTTCAGTCGAAGAATTTCGGCACACTCGAAAATGTTGCCCTGAAGTGTGTGATCGAACTTCTATGCAGACATTTCTGTATATATATTACAGCTCTCGGCGATTGTAACAGCTTAATGTAATATTTTAATCATTTTTATTCCCCTCTAGTATCGAAATTAATTGAGAAGAGCGCTACAATCACTTAGGTTTTTATAGTTTCTACAGAATTTTAAAACTCCAACTGAGAATTTCACAACTGCTACTAATGTGTTCTTCTTTCCCAAACTGTTCTCGCCCAAATTGGAGAAGACATTCAGCGCAGTCCAGTGTAAAAATAATTTCTTTCCAACAAAACATTACGAGTCTAATGAAACACATGCCCACTTTCCGAATATCAGTGTAGTTGCCCCTACAAAATACTTCGAACCAACAGCTTCATAAATTTGTTAATAAATGTTTTATTTTGCATGGAGTAAAAAAACGTAAAATGATATATTATATTCTAGCAAAATAATTTCTTGTCCTTGACATACCTATTTAAGTAAACCTCCTGGAGAAGATAAAGGAAATTATTTTATGACAGTATTTGTATAAACTCGTATATGAGTGTACACACTACACATTACACAGGCACACATTATGTGTGAATATATATATGTGTGTGTGTGGAGAGAGAGAGAGATAGAGAGATAGAGATAGAGAGAGAGAGAGAGAGATAGAGATAGAGAGAGAGAGAGAATGTTTTTGGGTTTTCAGTGAAAATGGAATCCGAGTTCGGTTCATACACTAGGTAAACGTTAAGTCTGGGCAGAGCAGGGTTATTAATCCAATAAAGACTAGAATTCCGCCAGATATAAGGGCATGTCGAGGATGGCCTAGTGGAGTTGTCGCTAGGTGTAGACGCCTTGCTGCCACGGCGGCTTGTCCGAGGGAGTAGCCCCGGCACGTCCCCCGCAGCAGATGGCGCGAGTGTCCCGGCCTGCGGACCGCCGTCGGGATGTTAATTCATTCTGCCGTGTTCTTGCCTCGCCATACATTGTTTGATTGGAGCTCGTTAGCGACGGCTGAGGCCGTGAGAAGTCTGGGGCAGGCGGGTCGGGCCTCCTCTGCATGCACCTTACAGCGCCGCTGGCGGAGCCCTCGCTGGCCGTGCCGCACTCGCGTGACTCGGACTATAGACTCAATATTAGGTAGACATGCAGCAAACACTTACCGACCACAAAGGAACACAACTGTCAAAGTCATTTTCGAAGGACAAGCACTTTTATAGGAATCAAATACTTTCACCAATTTGAATTTAATCAAACTGCATTACAAATTGGTTAGAAGTATATAAACACCTCAAAGCACTTGTTTACCAATCAGCATTATATCCTCAAATCTAACATATGCCATTTTTACTAATCGTGTTGGTAGAAATGCTGTTAGTTCAATGTTGGGACACGGAGACTGGGTTTTGCGCAGCCAGCGAGATCACTCTACCTCAGCTTTAGTCTTATGACTCGGTCGAGACTGTGGCCAGCCATCATCACTGCGCATCTGCGTTTTAACCCACTTCTCAACATAGTACCCCAACCTAACAGGATCCTTAAAAATAACCGAGGATAGTGAGTATAAGTGTTCTGATGGTTGAAACCAACCTAACGTAACCTAGTAATTTGAAATGTGTACACGTTTACTGTCATTCAAGGCAAGCACGAAGTGATACTCCTATGCCCACAACTGCAGGAACACAGGTTCTGTTAGTCCACGTGTCCCCACTTACCACCGTCCTACTGGTGTGCATAACATCGGACACGCGTACTGTGCCGTGCAATCTTCATTATTGGCTGGTCATCAGCAAACCCGGNATGCGGTGCATGATTTATTTCTCCCCAATCAAATGTACTTCGTTGAGTGAAATTATTTTCAATCAATCGTGTCTTTTTCTGTGATTAAAACAAAGATAAATTTGTTCGCAGGAAAAGTATTGTTGCAGGTCTGAAGTGTTCTTGTAAGATACTGCTGCTAAACACCAGCAGAACAATAAGGCAATAACCGTACGATTCTTGTTATTCAGGGCAAAGAAATTAGCATAGTCTTCAAAGTAAGAGATGAGTTATTTTTTCAAATTCTTTCGATGGCAGACTAGACTTCAAGCATGTCCAATTAATTGGTAGAGACCTGCAAAATTCGCGTTATTAATTGGGGACATGTTAAACTTCAAACTAGTGTACCTTTGCAATATGTTTGTCATTGGACCGCCACTTTCTTGACACGCCCTAGGTAACTCAGCGCCAATAAATGAACACTTCACAATTGCAAGTGCCAATCAAGTTCAGTTCAGTCAGAAAGGGAATGAACTCACCTCTAAGCATAGCCAATGGAGAAACGACGTCGGCTGTATTGCATACAGTACTGTGAAGTTCAACCTTATGCCAAATAATAACACAAATTTTGCATGTCTTTAATAATTGGACTACAGTAGTTTTGAGACGCCCTGTTCAACTCTTTAGCTAGTAATAAACAGGAAGAAATATTGTAACCGTATAACGTGCAACCAAATTGAATAAAACACAACTCTCGCGCCATGCGAGCAGCCAATGAATAGACAGCTGCGGTCCCGTCCATCTTCCCACACTGCTAGTAAAATGAGTATTAATGCATTTTAAACTAACCTAGGATAGTTTCAGTCACGAATAAATAAATAATTTTAGGCAGTGCGAGTAACAATTTTTTTATTCGGAAGTGTACAAGGTCTAAGTAAGTAATGCTCGGTTATATATCGGGACCAATAAAAATTAGTTTGTTCTTTGCATTATTGACAGCGTCCGTTCATGAGACTACGGAATGTAGTGTCAGCAACGAATAATACCTCTCACACGCGAGAGACCTACCCCAATGGACGCTATTTACTGTGCATACCACCAACGCCATTTCCTACGCAACGTTACAGATATAGAACACTGAACGAAATGGTTAAGTGGCTCTTAAGGCGTGCTTGTGTGTGTAAATCATATACCACAAACATTTTATATTGTTATTAAAGACTGTTCGCCGTAAACTGAGCACTTTTGAAAGCACTGCTTAAGATCTACTTATATGCACGTTGTGTATTGTTCCACTATATGTATAATTAATAGAAACTGCCACGGGCTTCATCACTTGTTCATGCATCGGTCAAGTGAAACTGTGAAATAATCAGAAAAGAAAATATTCAACAACTTTCCTAATTATGACACACATGTAAATTAATAAAACAGAAAGCAAAATAAATAATTCCGTTATTCACAAATGCTTACCTAGAACTTTTAATTTAACGTTAATACATGCAACTACTTTCACGACATCGTTACCAACTTCACTGGGAGGATGACAGTCAGTATGCCCGTTAAAATATTCAGGTAGAAGAATTGACATTTTTCACTAAGGTTTTATTTCAAAAGTGCTCAGTTTAACATTAAAGTATTCTATTTGTGATAAAATGTAAGTTTTACCTATATAGCACCTCTAATTATAATATTTATTTCGTAATGAAATTAATTGAAGTAGTGAGGGTAGTGTTATGTTGGCAATGGCTAGTAATAAATAGTTTACGTGCAAAATATTTTTAACTGAGTTTTGGTATGCTATTTTTAAAGTAAACTATTCTCACTGAAATATTTACATTTTCAGGTAACACCTACGAAAAAATATTTCATTTTTAGAGCAAAATACGGCACATAGGCTGTTGTCTCGTAATTGTTTCTAGGAAAAATAATAATAATACGTAGCGGAAGGGTATGTAATCTGTGCTTGAATGTAGAACTTTTCCAGGGCTTCAGAATAGTGTGAACTTATACCATGAATGGATTCAATTGTTGCAGTGTCGCTCAATTTATGGTGCCCCTAGCACTCGGCAAGTGTAGACAAATACTGTAAATCTTTCGTGTTGCCAGTAACATTTGTCAAAGCGAATGTTACAAGCAAGTTATTGCCACACATCATTGCTACAGACCTGGGAAATTAGCGTTGTTTATTTAGTGACAGCTAGACTTCACTACACTATACACACTTGAAGGTCCTTCTTGATTGCATATGCTGCTGGAAATTATATTTAGTCGTTACTTTGTGCGGGGCCGCGGTGGTGTAGCGGTTAGACTATTCGCCTCCCACATAGGCGAACCGGGTTTGATTCCCGGCGGGGCCACTCCTGAATTTTTGCTTGTGAGAATTGCGCTGGACGATGCCGCTGATCGGCGGGTTTTCTCGGGGATCTCCCGTTTCCCCCTCCTTTCATTCCGGGTGCAAATATCTTCACTCACTTAATCTGTGCGGCTGCCTTACGATACACTGCTCGCTATACTGTTGCTACGTGCTGCGAAAGTTTCCTATTGGCTGAGCTGGGCAATCAAGTCACCAGGCGCTGATTGGTGGACACGTTTTCTAACATCTCACTGTGCAGTAACGCAATTTGGCGTGTTCTGTGGGAGTTGACGGTATGAGGGGCTGTTTCACTCACATTAATCTTAATTACTGTGTGTCCACTGTGGTCGAAGCCAATAAACAAACGATATCTACTCTAGTGGATAGAGAACTGTAAGTGATACAGCGCGCTGCTAGAAAATAATAGGAAAACCGTAAGTCTATGATTGTTCACTCCTCCGGGTTGTGACTTGGCGTCGAGCTGCTGCCTGCCTTGTCCTTACCATAAATATGAGCCTATCACCAGTATAACTGTCACACTCCCATGGTCAGCAGCGAGGAACGTGTGTATTTACATTTGAATTTTCTTTTAACAGACCCGCTCTTTCACATTAATAAAATAATTCCACTAACTTTAATGTAATCTAGTTGCATTAAAACTAGGTTAGAGAAAGTGCACAAACATCTCAAAGCATTTAAGTACACAAACCGTGGTTTTTGATAGTGCTATTTGCAGGAAAACAGTTTAATGTTGGAACACGTTGAGTGGCTACTGCGCAGGTCGCATGCATACTATACAGCATGTTGTCTGTACGGCGCTAAGGTTTACTTTACTCAAATTAGGAACAAAACGAGATTTCTTATGGAAGAGTTTGGGATAGGGAAAGTTTCCGCCGCTAGGTGCGCAGTGTTCCAAAAGGTGACTTAATTAAAATTTTAAGCTACCTGAATTATAAAAGAGAAAGATTTTACTTAGTTACGAAGTTATTTTACATTTGATTTANTTATAAAAGAGAAAGATTTTACTTAGTTACGAAGTTATTTTACATTTGATTTATGATTATTGCAATTATCCTGTTTTTTTGTCGTAGAAAATAGAGAATTTTTTCCGACACTCGCTCTTACCTAGTGGCGAAAATGTTCCGTTGGCCAAATTTTGAACATTGACGTTGCCAACCTGTAGTAAAAGTAANACAAACGATATCTACTCTAGTGGATAGAGAACTGTAAGTGATACAGCGCGCTGCTAGAAAATAATAGGAAAACCGTAAGTCTATGATTGTTCACTCCTCCGGGTTGTGACTTGGCGTCGAGATTCTGCCTGCCTTGTCCTTACCATAAATATGAGCCTATCACCAGTACAACTGTCACACTCCCATGGTCAGCAGCGAGGAACGTGTGTATTTACATTTGAATTTTCTTTTAACAGACCCACCCTTTCACATTAATAAAATAATTCCACTAACTTTAATGTAATCTAGTTGCATTAAAACTAGGTTAGAGAAAGTGCACAAACATCTCAAAGCATTTAAGTACATAAACCGTTGTTTTTGATAGTGCTATTTGCAGGAAAACAGTTTAATGTTGGAACACGTTGAGTGGCTACTGCGCATGTCGCATGCATACTGTACAGCATGTTGTCTGTACGGCGCTAAGGTTTATNTATACAGCATGTTGTCTGTACGGCGCTAAGGTTTATTTTACTCAAATTAGGAACAAAACGAGATTTCTTATGGAAGAGTTTGGGATAGGGAAAGTTTCCGCCGCTAGGTGCGCAGTGTTCCAAAAGGTGACTTAATTAAAATTTTAAGCTACCTGAATCCTAAAAGAGAAAGATTTTACTTAGTTACGAAGTTATTTTACATTTGATTTATGATTATTGCAATTATCCTGTTTTATTTTTACGTAGAAAATAGAGAAATTTTTCCGACACTAGCTCTTACCTAGTGGCGAAAATGTTCCGTTGGCCAAATTTTGAACATTGACGTTGCCAACCTGTAGTAAAAGTAACCTTAACGGTGCTCACCACCTCCTCGAGGCCGAGAGAGAAACGAGGTCCTATTTGTCATTAGTTGCGCGGACTTGGCCCGCCCACATCGCGCCGTTCTAAAGATAGGCGCCCGGCGAGTCATAACGCCGAACTAGGTCGGCGTCCAGCCGCCATCTTGGACGCTACCTACTAGCTGATACACTGTCGTCACAGAATAGCTCAGTACGCAGAAGTGGGATGACGTGCCGGTTCTTTTGATACCGGCGGAACTGAACAGTTCGCAGGTCGGCCACGCGAGTCTCCGGGATAGGACCTTGTTTCTGATTTTGGCTATTGCGTGATGCGGGAGGTTTCTTATTAGTCGAGGTGCCGTTTGTCGAGTTAGACTCCGTGTGCTGATTGGCCAACGACGTTCCGCCATATTGCTGAGCAGCGATGCACGCCACTATTTCCCTTCGGTCTTCTTAAATATTCTGGCCTGCCGTCAATGCAGTTTCACAGTCAAATAATACAATTTTCCTCCCTAGTTTCCGTTCGAGTTTTTTTTTTTTCCATACAAGCGATAGGATAGAATTTCAGTAGATTCACATATCATTATCACGGTTCAAATATTGTTTGCGCGGTACACGTGCGTATTGCAGTTGGTTCGTGATTCATAGGACGCTGTTGGAAAGTCCTTACTGTAGTTTCTTTGATCTCTAGGTTGCGTATTCTTCCGCCAAATGAAAAATTTACGCTGAAGTGAACCACCACTAGTATTGGTGACGCTAAATGTCTGTGACATAAATATGTAACAATTGCACCTGTTCTTACAAAAGAAAACTTCTTCAAGTGGCCAAAAAATAGCTAAAAGTTTCCCGTAAATATACGTAAATTTTTAACAGTGCATAAAGTAGGCCTACTGTAGGTATTGCGACCTCCGTATTATTGTTACGCGTTCAACGTGGAAGCGGTTAGCAGGTGCGCGACGCGGGAGCAATCTAATCAAGTTTGTCTCAGAAGCGAGCGGCGAACGGGCGACGAGCACTATGGATCTGGTGTGAAGTGTTGATTTCAGACGTCCACGAGAAACCTTTGTTGTAGACAATAACAGTTATGGTCTTTCAAAGTATATGTAACTATAGGCTATTCGCGGTAAAGTGAGCACTTATGAAAGTCCTCCCATTTGAAATAATCGTCAATAAATATTTTTTATTTTAGCCTTAGACGTAAGCCTCCGAGTGCGGTGGAATGTTTACACTTTGTTTATCACATACATGGCAATATTTATTTTAAAAGGTGGTTAGAGGATAAAAAATGGCTGAAAGGATAAAAGTAACTAGGACCTGAAAAGTGTTCACCTTATCGTGAAAAGCCTATAATGTGTTTAATTTACCCTTTGTTAGGGGTACTCCTTTTAACAATTTTAAGCTACGATCAGTCATCGACTTATTTGATGTTGTTTTAACCAAAGTTTAATTAAAATAANCTTTTAACAATTTTAAGCTACGATCAGTCATCGACTTATTTGATGTTGTTTTAACCAAAGTTTAATTAAAATAAATCGTGGTGTAATTGCAAGAATATTAAGCATCTCTATTAATTATACCTTTTTCTATTCTGATAAAAGACNTAAATAAATCGTGGTGTAATTGCAAGAATATTAAGCATCTCTATTAATTATACCTTTTTCTATTCTGATAAAAGACTTTTACTTTTGTCTTATGAAGGGCTCTTCGAGAACTTAAGGTTGAGTAACTAACGGTTTAAGTTCTAATGATGACGTATACCAATTTATTGCGTTATCAGTTATTCGTTTTCCAACTAACCATTTGTTGACAAAATTCTGTTTGTTAATTTTTTGAAACGAAGTGACATGAAAAAAATAAAACAAAATATTTAGAAACGAACGACCACAAGTCACTTCTTGTTATTGATGTTAAATATTTTCCTACTGGACCTATATGTTATTAANTTTAGAAACGAACGACCACAAGTCACTTCTTGTTATTGATGTTAAATATTTTCCTACTGGACCTATATGTTATTAATTGTAATTTGATTCTTTTTTTGTGCCATGTACCCAGCATAATTGATTTATTTCAGCTATATCGCTTACTCTCTATTNTTTAGAAACGAACGACCACAAGTCACGTCTTGTTATTGATGTTAAATATTTTCCTACTGGACCTATATGTTATTAACTGTAATTTGATTCTTTTTTTGTGCCATGTACCCAGCATAATTGATTTATTTCAGCTATATCGCTTACTCTCTATTTGTTTAAGTATTCTTTGGTAATTAAGTTTGGTTATTTCTGTGCCACTTCCTTTGTGTTTTTGTGGCATTTGTTGGGACTAGATGCATTTCTCTGTTGAAGTTTTATTTTGTTTGTGATTTTTGGTCGTACATGTGACACGATGTTTTCTACTGTTATATTATTGTGAATATAAAAATCGGAGCTTTGACGAATATAATGCAAAGATTATCACAGTTTTACAAAGTACACATATATTCTATTTGTATTTTGTTATACTCAGTCATTCTCAGATAAAATCTTAAACTTTAATGAATGGAGTTCATAGGATGCTCATTCCTCTTCTCAGCGAATGTTGGCACCTGGAAGTTCGTAGCAATATGTGGAAATCGATTGCGTATTGCATTTGCAATGTAGTCAAAAATATTTGTGGTGTCATTATTGCGTACTGACAGAACAAACCAGGATCGTCACGAAGCTGCTTGTAAAGATGGTGGAATGCACCAAACTGAACTCGATCTCTGTAAATTTCATACGTGCAATGCCTTTACCTCGTAACATTTACGTTTTGCCGTTTGCGTTTTGCAACATAGTAATTACAGATAACACTTTTGCAAATGTTATTCGACTCCCCGTGTAGACAACCGATTGTTTTGTGCTCTTGCGGGGCCTCGGTGGTGTAGTGNGTTATTCGACTCCCCGTGTAGACAACCGATTGTTTTGTGCTCTTGCGGGGCCTCGGTGGTGTAGTGGTCGGACTTCTCGCAATCCACCAAGGCGAACCGGGTTAAATTCTCGGCGGGGTCGCTCTCGGATTTTCGTACGTGGGAATCGTACCGGACGATGACGCTGGCCGTCGAGTTTCCTCGGGGATCTCCCGTTTCCCCCGCTCTTGCATTCCGGCACTGCTCCACTTTCACCTCGTTTCACCCTCATCGGCTCTCAATACCTCGACCCAGATCCCTTCACTTACTCTGGCGCTCTAGCGTCTGTCGCCGGGACATAGGACACGACACTAGCTCGCTTGTCGNGCACGTCGCTCGCCTGGTAGCTGGGGGAATGATTGGCAGCCGACCTGGCTGCCGTCACAGACCCTCCTCCCCCTCCCCCTTGCCGGAGAGGAGTCGACGAATTTTGAGGATGTGCAAGACCATTCTGAGAAATACGACATATAAATTTATTGTGAGATTTTGAGACGAGAATATTTTCTTTGTAATATTGTACATAAACTAGGAATTTATAATTAACTTTTTTACTTAACCAAGACCTCCATCCCTTAACGAACCTGGTTTAACCCACTGACTTCGATAAATGGCAACACTGGTGTCAAAAGTGGGATAGAGGCATTTTATTTAAAATTATTAAAATAAAATAGTATTCATTAATTTTACAGTAGCTTATTAACTTGTAGGTAAAATTTGTAAATATGATACAATATTTAGTAATAATAGGTCAAGGAAATGTTTGGGTGCCAACAAGATAACTGTTGGCAGACATGGGAGTACTTCACTCTTTAATGGAAGGACCAAGTAGCCAAATAAGTAGTTTTAGGGAATCTGTAAATTGCCAAATAACTAATGTCGTAGAAAATGTAAATGTAAATGTGAATAGTCAAATAAGTAACGTTAGTGAAACTGAAAGAGTCAAGTTAGTAGAGTGAATAACGCTGTAAAAAATAGTATTGTTAGTGTATTAGTAGACAAGGTTAGCGAAGTAGTTGGCAAACCGGATAAGAAAATAGACAGTGTAAACAAAAAAGTGGATAGAAAAATAGACTGTGAAAAAGAAAATGTGGACCGAAAGATAAAGAGTATTAGCGAATTAGTAAATAATAAAATAGACGGCGTAGACAGGAGGTGAGCACCCTCAAGAGAGAATTGCAGAAATTCCTGCAGCAGCAGCAGGGAGAAGACACGCAGCGACTGAGGAAGAGCTGAGATCGACCCCGAAAGAGCCGACGAATGTGGGCGGCGAGAAGGTAGTGGTCGCCACCAATACAGCCATCTCAGGAGAAGCCCAGCAGTTCTACAGTGTGGGTACGCCTCAGTCAGGGGTGGGCAAAGGCGGCGTCACAATAAAGCCCGCCCCCTACGANAAGGTTAGCGAAGTAGTTGGCAAACCGGATAAGAAAATAGACAGTGTAAACAAAAAAGTGGATAGAAAAATAGACTGTGAAAAAGAAAATGTGGACCGAAAGATAAAGAGTATTAGCGAATTAGTAAATAATAAAATAGACGGTGTAGACAGGAGGCGGGCACCCTCAAGAGGGAATTGCAGAAATTCCTACAGCAGCAGCAGGGAGAAGACACGTAGCGGCTGAGGAAGAGCTGAGATCGACCCCCAAAGAGCCGACGAATGTGGGTGGCGAGAAGGTAGTGGTCGCCACCAATACAGCCATCTCAGGAGAAGCCCAGCAGTTCTGCAGTGTGGGTACGCCTCAGTCAGGGGTGGGCAAAGGCGGCGTCACAATAAAGCCCGCCCCCTACGACGGACAGACACCTTGGCGCGAGTACTGGCGGCTGTGTTGAGGGGACCTGCACTAAGCATACTGCAGTCCCTGCCAGAACGACATCGACTGGAGTACACCACATTGGGTTCGGCCTTGGAGCTGCGATTCGGCGACCGATACCTGCGACACGCTCACCATGCCCAGCTGCAAAGCCGCACTCAGCGACCAGGGGAACCACTGTGGCAGGACATCGTGAGGCTGTCACACCTGTCTCTGGAAGGGTGCCTCGAGAAGGCATGCGACGTCATCGCAGTCGATTTTTTTTGTGAATGCTATTACCGATACGGATTTGCGCCGAGCTGTACGCTTGGTATCGCCACACAACATGCAGGGTGCCCTGGCCCGAGTAATGGAGGTGGAATCAGCGAAGCAGAAGCTGACGTTCCGGCATGCAGCACAGGCAGCTACCCCGTGCAGTGAAGTCAATGGAGATAGCATCCTGGACGTTTTTTGGAAGTTGGAAACCGCAATGAAAGAGATTCCTGCCAGAGTCTGTGCTAGGAAACCTTTTTGTCCTCCAAAGCATCGGGAATGTTGGGAGTGTGGCCGGACAGGACTCTTGAGAATCCAGTGTCCGCAAGGGAACAGTAGCACCTGGCAGCCATATGTGAGTACGACCGAGAGCTTGTTAAGAAGACTGGAGACGGCGGTAGGGGAAGTTTTGAACTCCGTAGAAGCAGCGACACCTGTCCCTCGTCGACAGAGGCGCCGAGAATGCTGTAACTGTGGAAATGAGGGACACTTACGAGCCTGGTGTTCAGGGATGCCACCCGAGACTAGTCATCGAGGAACTGGCCAACGGACAGCTGCACCAACAATTAATTGAACTGACAGCCACAATGATGCCTATCCAAATCACAGTCCCATCAAAACTACTGGTAA
Organism: Clitarchus hookeri; assembly: GCA_002778355.1. Classification (NCBI taxonomy): domain Eukaryota; kingdom Metazoa; phylum Arthropoda; class Insecta; order Phasmatodea; family Phasmatidae; genus Clitarchus; species Clitarchus hookeri. The sequence goes on along the minus strand of NQII01001113.1, from coordinate 542,195 downwards.
CATCCTATCTGAGGGAACGAAGAAAGATCGCTATATGATGGTAAGAAGAACAAGGATACTGGAGTCGGACCGCGTGAGAAGTCACCCCGCAGTTAATGCAGGCGAGGAAACGAGAGAAGTCCAGTTGACAGACGAAGCTGCAGTTAAGCATCTTCGGGACAAGGACTGCCAGGAGGCAGGAGACGAACATGTCCCATTGTCTATTGGCATCAAGATGAACACCCGATGTGGTCCGAGAGTTGCAGGCGATGCATTTAGGGAAGGACGGCTAGTGTGGCTGTATAAAAGGAAACACCTTCAGGGGAACACATCTAAGTGCCAAGGATTTTGGGGAGGCCCTTACCGAATTTTGAAGCGAGTAAGTGATACTTCCTTCCAGATCTGTCGCCGGAACTCCTTGAAAAATAAAAGTCTAAGGTTGTACACGTTGAACGACTGACGTTTTAGAAGGTCCATATGTTGGAGAGTCTGTTCGGGACTGACAGACCTAAGGAAGGGGCAGTGTTACGCGCGCGAACTCTCGCCTCGGACGCGAGCACCAGTTAGATGCGGGATGGCGCCTTGGGAAGGCTGCCTGCCTCGGCCCTCCTCTTCNCTGGGAACTAGGACCCTCGGCGCAACGGCATTTTGAGAAATTTCTCGGCTAAGCCGACGACGCTATAAATGCCGCCGCGACTGTAGGGTCGGCATTCTTTTTGTGGAAGCCAATTGGCTTAGTACTGTCTGTTATGACTGATTTTAGTTATTTAATTACATTAATTTCTTTAAGGCGATATCAAATTGTACTGACTGAAATTATTAATTGTAAATAGCAAGATATATCAATTTATTGAGAGATATTGAGACGAGAGTATTTTCTTTGTAATTATTGTAAATAAATTAGGAAGTTATAATTGACTCTTTTATATATGGTCTAATTAAGACCTCCATCCCTTAACAAACCTAGTTTAGCCCACTGGCTTTGAGAAATTGTGGTATTATTATAATTGCTTTTATATCTGGCCCTTAAGNTATAGTTGCTTTTATATCTGGCCCTTAATTTAATAACTAACACATCCCAATCTTATTTATTGGTAATCAGTTTTCAATAACTCATCTCAGATATATTTGATTGTTAGTAACGATTTGTGTATTTTAAGTCACCGTTTTCGTTTTCTTTCTTTTTTCAGGTTTGTTAGTAACGTCGTATTAAATCATTTCCCCGCCAAATCGCGACGAGCCAATTAGAGAGAGAAAACAACCCATTCTTGCCGAGGGAACGAGTATAGTTAAGGGTGAGTACTTATCACTAAGAAAAAGCCTTAAGGTAGAAGTGTAAGTGTTTCCAGTAGACCACTGCACCAGACTGTACAACCTGCAGAACTCATTAATATGTAACACACACACACTACCAAGAGTCTGTGTTCAGTAAAAATTTAAGCATGTTTCCATTCTGCATGCTTCAGAATAAAACCTTTGCCAAGTAGTAAAATCATAAAATTTACAACAGATGTCTCTAAGGAAATAGTTGTATTATATAGTATTTTTTTTAACAATTATTACTAATTTTATTTTATATACAATCAGAGTAGTTATTATGACGGTCTTGCATAATAATTTTTTTTTTTTTTTTTTCAAATTGTGAATTATGAAGCATTTTTGTAAAACATTTAACTCCCTAAGTAAATTCTAGCTAAGTACTTCCTAGTGTTACAAAGTCTATGAATTCTCCTTTCTTAAGCTACGGAAACCGTAAACTTCTGACAATGTCGGTAGTGTTTGCACTAATTATCAATTAGTTTTACATATTGTACAGTCAAGTGCAGAGCTCCTTTAAAAGCCACTCTCCGTCTACCTTATTCCACGTGAAGGAATGTACTTATTTCCGGTTTCATCTTCCCCGGCACAGCGGAGAAAATGTGGAGAAAAAATACTTTTTTGTGTTCAGTGCCCTTAAAAACGTTTAAGTAGCTAAAATGGCAATAATAATGTACGCAAACGACTTTTCAAAAAAATAACTAAACGAGTTATTGGAATTTTAAATGTATCTGTTTTTAGTACAAATCTCGAAAATGAAAACAAAATTAATGTTTTATGTAGTAGCTCTAAATAATTCATGTTATTTGAACTTCAAAGAATATTTCTTAGAAATTTTTTTTGCTGGCTATCCGCAATTCAATTTTGACTCTTCAGATTAAATGAAAAATCACAGTAAGTAGGTATCAGTTTAACCGTTACCGCAGGTGAAGCAAATGTCGGATTTCAAACAAATTGTCACGTGTCACTTCTGTGAATTCAAAATACACATTAGCTGAAACCAAACTTAGTGTTAAAATAACTTTTTGAAATTTGTACGAATCAATATTTTAAGTTCAATTGCTCACATTTGCGCTAAAAAAAAATATGCACTCTAAATCTGAATCAGTGATTTAAATCAGTATAATCATTTGACTGAACCTTCAGTTAATGGTCTGTTATCTACTGGCGAACCAGTGGAATGCACCGAGTGTTTACTGCCAGGCCAGCGCAGTTCACCGAACGTCAGTAGAAATCACTGTTTAATCAGAGAATACCAGCAACTAAATCGATATGATTCGAGTGGAGCAGTTTCGATATATCTGCAGTCAAGTTCGCTGATCAGGAGCAATTTTAACTGTTTCGGTTGTACAGTGTGATAAATGTTGTTTTTCGAACATCTGGTATTTTTTTATCGAGTTGTCATTGATATAATGTCATAAAAGCATAAGGTGATCAGAAAGAAAAATTTTTCGTTTGAACAGCTTTACCTGATCACTTTTGAAAGCCCTGCTTAGGATCTACTTCCGAATTGTCTACCAACTTTAAAAGTACGTAACAATTTTGTAAAAGTTAAAATCAAGAGAAAACTCAGCAAGTATTTGATACAGATAAGAGAAAAGCAGTGTATTGCCAGGTGGCCTCTCGGAGCGAATTCAGGCTGTCGCGAAACGCACCCACAGAAAATGTAACAGTAATTATACAATAACGTACAGAGTTGGTAGTAGCTATATACATGCCCCAAGTCAAAAATCTGTGTGTTCGTACTACCCGCGCATTCGTCTTACGTCGCGACTCCCTCCGAGCGAAAGCAGACGTGGCACATGCAACACATCAATGTGGTTTTACGACCATTTTATCCGAGGGCATTACGTACCTAACATGTGCCTCGTTTAAACTTCTGAACGCAGATCACTCGCTGATGATCTGGCTGATGGTACGCTAGGCTGTCTTGCATTTCAGTCACTAATCAGTAGAAATCCTCTTTCTACGGAAAATAAAAACTATTTCTTACTAGGCATTTTCTCTCTGTTTTTACTCATTTTTATTTATATTAATTATAAATTAAATAATATAATTTATAGACAAAATATACGCAGCAGTTCAATTTAATCAAAAATACGGTACTTTTATTTTAACACAACTATAAAAATCTTGTTATGCATGACATGTCTAGGAAACAACGAACACGTCATACATGGGGTGTTTTTTTCGAAGGTTTGATTCAAAAAGTGTGAAGAAACCGGGAATAGTCAATAATATAACTTACGGAGCGTAGGCCGGGAATAGTCAATAATATAACTTACGGAGCGTAGGTGCACAGTAACGTTAATTATTGGGGAAGGGCGCCAGGGACCGAGGTTTATTGGGTTTTACTTAGCGTCAGATATATTACATTTTCACTTTTATCAAGAAAATATGAATTTTTATCCTGGTTTTGTATTTTTCGTTTACAACAGTGATGATTTAATTATTCCAACTAACCAGAAATCAAGGCATATTTTTCATTAATGGTATTTTGTGCCTGCTTATGTCTTTACTATGTACGTTTTGGTATATTAGATGGACCGAGCACACTGTAAACAAACAGTTTTGTCCTCCCACTCCAGAAAGTTATTTAGAGAACGAATCCTTACCCAAGCCGAAGTTCTACAATATTAAAACATAGACATTTTAAAAAAGGTTGTATATTGAAACAAAACCTTTCACTAGCTGTATATTGTACACCACGTAAATATACAACAAACAATCACGCAGTTTACTTTTCAGCTATTCCAAACTAATTCGTCTTGCGTGTTTTTTTTTTTTTTTTACGAATATTTGCATGGGATTATTTATAAAGTATGTATTATTTTACCTCCCTAACTATGACACAGATGGGATAAGTATACAGAGACCTTGAGTCTGATTGGCTACCGCTGCGAAAGGTTCTGTATTGGCTGGGCTGCCAGTTGGCGAGTAGGTTGTACCAGGCGCTGATTGGCGAACGACGNCGCTGCGAAAGGTTCTGTATTGGCTGGGCTGCCAGTTGGCGAGTAGGTTGTACCAGGCGCTGATTGGCGAACGACGTTTCAACATTTTGCTTGCCAGTGACGTCATTTCGCGGGTGTACGGTGCTGAAGTTCACAGTATTAGCGGCTGTTTCTCCTCTGTATTCCCTTATTCTCTGTCACTATGATTTATCTTCTCAATAAAGCATTTGTGGTTTGAAATAACGGAATAAACTACGCAGTCAATTATACTGCCCAGAAAACGAAGACCAGTCCTAAAATAATCTAAATGCTAGCGATGTCATGCAAATTGACCAAAGTGAGAATTTGTAGTTAGCTTTGTTTTCTAACGTTGACAGTATCGTAAACCTAAGGTTTATTATACTCAAGTTGTGAACAAAATGAGATTCCTTATGGGAGAGTTTATCGCAGGGAAATCTTCCGTCGCAAAGTGTGCTGGTATTCTAAAGAGTTCGCTTTTAAGCTTGCGGTAAATGGAGAATTTTTATTTGATTGTGTATAAAAGTTCGTGTTTGGACCGAATTGTGAAATATAGTTGCCCAGGCAAAATATTNAGAATTTTTATTTGATTGTGTATAAAAGTTCGTGTTTGGACCGAATTGTGAAATATAGTTGCCCAGGCAAAATATTGAGCATTAACTTTTATTTCGTAGCTATTACTTACGCTCTCCAATGTTGTTTACAAGTATTTGGTATTGAGCATACATAAACAAACTTGGCGTGTGTCATTGGGAAAAAAATTATGAATTTTAGAAGTAAATAAATATAGCTGTCATTAAAACGAGTTTTACGATTCAGTTGTCATATTTAAGTATAATAATTGTGTACCTACATTAATGTTTTTCTAAATCCAGTTTTACGACAGAATACTGAACAACATGCGCACATATTTCGTTCACTTCCCACTCTACTGCGAAGAATAAACTCTGTCATTTCCGTAGGTTCTAACACAATAGAAAATGTCTCTTTCAACTCTAATTAACGTCCTTCTCAGTATCTCTGTTTGGTTATAGTCAATTAATTCATACTCATCATTAACACATGTTGTCTGTCTGTTGCCATCATTTGTAATGTCTTTCTCTCGCGCATCCAGTCCAATAGTCCAGCCTGCCAGTCGCACTCTTCACTGCTCTGATACTCGCAGTCGCAGATTTTCCTCCCACTGGTCACTTCCGGCGCTACTCGTCGTCTATCGCTTAACGCAGCAAAATCCCCTAGACTCCCGACTCTCATGAACNACTGGTCACTTCCGGCGCTACTCGTCGTCTATCGCTTAACGCAGCAAAATCCCCTAGACTCCCGACTCTCATGAACTGTCGGTTCGGAGGCCCGTCGCACTTTTATAATATCACTGGCCTTGATCTGCAGGAATGTTCAACGCACCCCAAGTCACGCTGAGAGAAACTAGGGCGGTAAACCACTTGAAAATTGTTCAGATAAACGTAGAAATGCAATCTTTCGAAAGTCAGGAGCGCGCGAGATAGTAGCGTTATCGCAGTGGCATGCAGAGGCTTCCCTTTGCGACTTGCCGCCCATATTGCGTGACCAGTCTGACCTTGCAACACGGTCTCCTCGCTCCAGTGGGATAGGACCAGAAAGCGACGCAAGGCGCCAACACGTAATAGTATTCGTCTACCGTACGTAATATTAACATTGACACTTTATTTAACCGTCGTTCAAGTAAAATTATCGAAATATNGTATTCGTCTACCGTACGTAATATTAACATTGACACTTTATTTAACCGTCGTTCAAGTAAAATTATCGAAATATTATAAAAGTAAATATTTTACACATTTTTAATTTTTTTTATTCTAACACTTGTAAACATTAAAAACACAAAGCAGAATGATTTATTTCAGTATTCACAAATGTTTACCGAACACTTTTAACTCAACGTTGAGACATGGAACTACTTTCCCTTAGTCATTACCAACTTAACTGGGGCATGCTAGTCAGTGTGCCCGTTTTAATACATGCAGGTACGGGAAATTACGTTTCAAAAGTGCTCAAATAACCCGCATGAGAACTACTTCTTACTAGGCNGTATTCGTCTACCGTACGTAATATTAACATTGACACTTTATTTAACCGTCGTTCAAGTAAAATTATCGAAATATTAGAAAAGTAAATATTTTACACATTTTCTATTTTTTTTTATTCTAACACTTGTATACATTAAAAACACAAAGCAGAATGATTTATTTCAGTATTCACAAGTGTGTACCTAAAACTTTTAACTCAACGTTGAGACATGGAACTACTTTCCCTTAGTCATTACCAACTTAACTGGGACATGCTAGTCAGTGTGCCCGTTANATGCTAGTCAGTGTGCCCGTTTTAATACATGCAGGTACGGGAAATTACGTTTCAAAAGTGCTCAAATAACCCGCATGAGAACTACTTCTTACTAGGCAGTTCCAACACGCCCATTTTCTCTCCATTTTTATTCGTATTAATTATAAATGAATGATTGTAATTTTTTGATAAAAATAACTAAAATTTCAGTTTAACCAAAAATAAGGAATATTTTTGTTAAGATTGAGATATCCCCGCCATCTTGGAATTACGTATATTCTTACATAACTTAATTTCCAGATTCAATATCTAAAAACCATGCTCGTCAAGCAAGGCACAGGAAACATCTCAGCAGTTATTTCGAAGTACCAGTTTCACATCTGTAATTCTTAATCAAACATTCCTTCATTATTTAGTAATTTTTGTTCCACACGGATGTAGCTGAAATCATACAAATCACAAGGGGCCGCGGTGGTGTAGTGGTTAGACAACTCGCATCTCACCTACGCGGACCGGGTTCGATTCCCGGCGGGGTCGCTCCCGAACCTTCGCCTGTGGGAAACGTCCTGGACGATGCCGCTGGTAGGCGGGTTTTCTNATTCCCGGCGGGGTCGCTCCCGAACCTTCGCCTGTGGGAAACGTCCTGGACGATGCCGCTGGTAGGCGGGTTTTCTCGGGGATCTCTCGTTTCCCTCTCCCATGCATTCCGGCACCGCTCCATACATCGTTTCACCCTCATCGGCTCTCAAGACCTCGGTGTTAAGNAGAATTTTTATTTGATTGTGTATAAAAGTTCGTGTTTGGACCGAATTGTGAAATATAGTTGCCCAGGCAAAATATTAAGCATTAACTTTTATTTCGCAGCTATTACTTACGCTCTCCTATGTTGTTTACAAGTATTTGGTATTGAGCATACATAAACAAACTTGGCGTGTGTCATTGGGAAAAAATTATGAATTTTAGAAGTAAATAAATATAGCTGCCATTAAAACGAGTTTTACGATTCAGTTGTCATATTTAAGTATAATAATTGTGTACCTACATTAACGTTTTTCTAAATCCAGTTTTACGACAGAATACTGAACAACATGCGCACATATTTCGTTCACTTCCCACTCTACTGGGAAGAATAAACTCTGTCATTTCCGTAGGTTCTAACAAAATATAAAATAAAATATCTAAAAATAATTGTTTTATTAAAATGGCAACTATCCCATTCGTTTACATACAAACCAGAGAAAATTCGATACACATGCAATACCATTGCTACCTGGTGGCGGAAATTTTTAGTTACTAAATTATGAGCATTGAGCTTCCTAACCTGAGTAGAAGAAACCTTAGTAGAACCTACTTCGGTAAACAAATGAATAAGATAATATTCCCTCGCTATACTGTCGAGTTACAAGTATTTCCTTGTAAAGGGTTCGCGGTAAACATAACACTTTTGAAAGCCCTGCTTAAGATCTACTGCTTGCACATAGTGAATTGTTGCAAGACGCCTGAGGGGCGTGCCTGAGTTCGTGAGCGATGGATGTCTTAATTGAAATAAAAGAACCACGTTTGATTTTTAATTTATTCACACGGCTATTATTTACAGCATTAAATTATCTATCTCTACTATTACTCTTTTTATCTCTCAGTGAGCGCAATATTTTATGTCTCTTTCAACTCTAATTAACGTCCTTCTCAATATCTCTGTTTGGTTATAGTCAATTAACTCATACTCATCATTAACACATGTTGTCTGTCTGTTGCCATCATTTGTGATGTCTTTCTCTCGCGCATCCAGTCCAATAGTCCAGCCTGCAAGTCGCACTCTTCACTGCTCTGATACTCGCAGTCACAGATTTTCCTCCCGCTGGTCACTTCCGGCGCTACTCGTCGTCTATCGCTTAACGTACCAAAATCCCCTAGACTCCCGACTCTCATGAACTGTCTGTTCGGAGGCCCGTCGCACTTTTATACTATCACTGGCCTTGATCTGCAGGAATGTTCAACGCACCCCAAGTCACGCTGAGAGAAACTAGGGCGGTAAACCACTTGAAAATTGTTCAGATAAACGTAGAAATGCAATCTTTCGAAGGTCAGGAGCGCACGAGATAGTAGCGTTATCGCAGTGGCATGCAGAGGCTTCCCTTTGCGACTTGCCGCCCATATTGCGTGACCACTCTGACATTGCAACACCGTCTCCTCGCTCCAGTGGGATAGGACCAGAAAGCGACGCAAGGCGCCAATACGTAACAGTATTCGTCTACCGTACGTAATATTAACATTGACACTTTATTTAACCGTCGTTCAAGTAAAATTATCGAAATATTAGAAAAGTAAATATTTTACACATTTTCTATTTTTTTTTATTCTAACACTTGTATACATTAAAAACACAAAGCAGAATGATTTATTTCAGTATTCACAAGTGTGTACCTAAAACTTTTAACTCAACGTTGAGACATGGAACTACTTTCCCTTAGTCATTACCAACTTAACTGGGACATGCTAGTCAGTGTGCCCGTTATAATACATGCAGGTACGGGAAATTACGTTTCAAAAGTGCTCAAATAACCCGCATGAGAACTACTTCTTACTAGGCAGTTCCAACACGCCCATTTTCTCTCCATTTTTATTCGTATTATTTATAAATGAATGATTGCAATTTTTTGATAAAAAATAACTAAAATTTCAGTTTAACCAAAAATAAGGAATATTTTTGTTAAGATTGAGAGATCCCCGCCATCTTGGAATTACGTATATTCTTACATAACTTAATTTCCAGATTCAATATCTAAAAACCATGCTCGTCAAGCAAGGCACAGGAAACATCTCAGCAGTTATTTCGAAGTACCCGTTTCACATCTGTAATTCTTAATCAAACATTCCTTCATTATTTAGTAATTTTTGTTCCACACGGATATAGCTGAAATCATAAAAATCACAAGGGGCCGCGGTGGTGTAGTGGTTAGACAACTCGCATCTCACCTACGCGGACCGGGTTCGGTTCCCGGCGGGGTCGCTCCCGAACCTTCGCCTGTGGGAAACGTCCTGGACGATGCCGCTGGTAGGCGGGTTTTCTCGGGGATCTCTCGTTTCCCTCTCCCATGCATTCCGGCACCGCTCCATACATCGTTTCACCCTCATCGGCTCTCAAGACCTCGGTGTTAAGAGCCGCCCGCACAATATCTCTCCACTCCATTAATTTGTAAAAAAGAAATCGATGATGGATGGGATGTGTCCACCTTAACAGAAGTATAAAACACTGTTGGTGCATGACCTATTGAGGGAAGAACGAAACACGTCTTCAAAGTTGAGATGTACTAAGTGCGAGGAGAGAGAACGCTGACGCGAGCCCCGGTGCAGGGAGCGAGCACCCTGGTGAATGGCGCGGCTGTGGCTGGCGGCAGACAAGAGCCGGGCCTGTGGGTGCTAGCCCACGTGGGGCGCACGTGTGCGCCGGTGAGACACCGCAGCCAGCTGCCTCTGCCTGCTTGCAGCTTCCCCGCTGCAAACACACTCAGCCTGTCGTACAACTAACTCCCTTTCAGTTTGCTGTCTTGTCATTTGTATTTCGCATTTTGTAACGTTTCACTCCGTACACCACCGCATTCAACTGTCTAGCAAGTTATGCTGGCGTTAAGTACCGAGAGCCTTATTTCACAGAAATTGCTTCATCGTGTCATTATCACTTCAAGAACACTTTAGTTAAAACAACATTCCTATATTATTTTTAATTTATGCTCAAAATTTATTGATAGAAACCCTATAATTACATTGCTTTTAAAGTGTCAAAAAACAGNGCGTCAAAAAACAGCATTTTCACTTATTCGGTGCTTGTGTCGCATAAGTCTACCATTTATATCACTTTACAAAAGATAATATATCGTCAAATCATATTAGAAATATACTACATTTGAATCCCATTTTGGGCCTGAACTACGATGTAGAGTGTTTGAAATACAGGTAATTTTTTTAACTGAACTATTTCATATGTGCGCAAAAAGAACAACAGTTCAGTCGATGCTTGTCGATTACTTGAGCAATAGAAATAANCTGAACTATTTCATATGTGCGCAAAAAGAACAACAGTTCAGTCGATGCTTGTCGATTACTTGAGCAATAGAAATAACAGCAGTTTGATTTATTACACTTTCATGAACTGCAAAAGTCCAAGTAATCTTGGCAGTGGATTGTTGCAAATGTTTTTTTTTATTTCCGTCGTGCTTATAATAGCCCGGCCCCTGCAATAGGTTATATTAACCAGATCGATGTTCGTGATGATGTTATATATTGGAAGACTTTCGCTGTTCATGAAAGTGTAATAAATTAGACAACTGTTATTTATATTGCTCAAGCATAATTTCAGAGTACTCCAACATAACTAAAAACGTTTTTTTTTTACAAAGGTTTGGTTCTCAAAATATTCGTATAAGATAGAGTAGTTACAAAATTTCTCGAGGAACCTGGCATTAAACCTCGCTGCAGACTTTCCGCCAATCAAATGGTAGCTAACGCTTAAAGTCCTAAAGTTAGGCGCAGCACGAAGAGAACACTGCACACCAGTTCGGAGCCTTGCGCGTAGCGGCGATCGCGCACTTCATGCGCGTGGCAGTGTAGCCTTTATCGTCCCTCGCTCGTAGGACTCNGCCTTGCGCGTAGCGGCGATCGCGCACTTCATGCGCGTGGCAGTGTAGCCTTTATCGTCCCTCGCTCGTAGGACTCGCGGAAATTGTTCCAGGCCTTGAAATATTTTTTTGTTTCATTCGTTGTTTGCGCAGTTACGCGTATCTAAGGAAATATCGCTTTAAATAATTCAATAAAAATTTTATAAGTATTCTAGGAATACTACTTTTTTTCCAAAAAAAAAAATGTCATTACTGAAGCCAGTTAATTATTTTTTTATTTTAACATATTTAATGTGATCAAAAAATCTTGAAAAGGGGTATTGCATTTTTAGATACTGTCNTATTATTTTTTTATTTTAACATATTTAATGTGATCAAAAAATCTTGAAAAGGGGTATTGCATTTTTAGATACTGTCTGCGCAGTTTCCTTAAGAAGTAAGAATAAAGTAGAACCGTAGTGACGTAGTGTAATCTGTGGACCTTCGTCACGTGCAATGAAGTCCTACTGTTGCACTTTGCACTTCTACTTTGCATAGTACAGCGCACGGACGAAAACACTGCGTGCCTTGTGCCACTTGCTCGTAGGGGCGATGAGGCACTAGGTGTGCATGTTAGTCTCGCACGCAACCTTGTATTACTGCTTTCTACCTTATTTCTGTTGTTTTAAGACTACACTTATTTTGAAATTAGATCTATAGCTCTTTGGCAACATGTGTTACGTTGTAGAACACACATAAATTCTGGAATTTTGCCAAGTAATTATAATGTAATTAGTGCAACATTGTCTTTAAACTATAAATGGATTATCGCCGTTTCGCACTTCAAATAATGTGTGGGTACAGTTTGACGACTGCATTTGAAGGCATTGTAAAATTTAAACATGCTATAATAATAAATATAGTCAATTCACGGTTACTTCCTACTTACTACTTACTACCTGCTACAGTTCTACTTCTAGGATATTCCTCCGCCTCATGCAAACAAAGCGTAATCAAAGGGACAGCGCACAGCATTCGTGCGCTTAATAACATTTTGCATAAGAACATTTCTTACTAGGCTTTACCAACACACATATTTTCTGTCCAGTTTTATTCGTATTAATTTTAAATGAAATATTGTAATTTATAGATTAAATATAAGTAAAAGTTCAATGTAACCAAAATTAAAGAACTGCTATGTAAACAGTAGTATAAAACACTTGTAAAACATGGCCGTTGTTAGCGAACAACTAGATACGTCATACATGGGGTGATTTCTCAGAGGTTTGATTCTAAAAGTGTGAATAAACGGCGAATAGATTATATTCAGTTGCTTTATCAAAGAGGGCCTAGTGCATAAATCAACGCTGAAAGATTAATTTAAGTTTACAGGTTTCTGGAAGCCAATATAGGAAGAAAAAAAAGGCCAGCCATTAACAACATGTTTCCACCTACTTTGTGGGCATATATTTTGAAGGAATGATACTTGTCTTAGCGATATATCTCACGTCGCACTAAAACATGCAAATTTACGCCATAAGAAATAGCTACATAGTAATGAGTCACGGCGGCAAAATATTCGCTAACGAAGTCAGAGGAAACAATTATTTACGATTGCCATTTCTTAATATTTCTATTTTCACTTCCAAAGTCCTGTACATATTTATCAATGTTTTTAGTATTTATTTATGTACCACGCACCATCTTAAGGCTCTCGCCTACCTGCAGATTTTTTCAGCGTTTGAGGCCGAGAAGCGCGGGAGCGATAAGGGCGACATTGCCACGCGCATCAAGTGCCCCATCGCCGCATAACGCAAGACTCTCAACCGGTGAGTAGTGTTCTAGTCGAACTGCGTGGACCTACGGGACTTTCAGTTGTGACCCAGTTATTATATCGTGGGGGGTGGGGGGTGGTCAGTAGGTAGGTTCAGTGCATGGCCCTTGAGTAGTTTTGTATGGATCTGAAGCGTATATTTTGTGATACGGCGCTTAAAAAAACAGTTTTTAGTCACTTTGGGTTACTCAAAAATGTGTTCCTAATGTGCGTAACGTCTTGAAAGCACTCAACAGACCTCGTCTGAAGTGTGAATTGTTTTCGTATAAAGGTACCAGGCCCTCGTAACTAGAATAGGGAAAACGATACCTTACCGAAGATACCCGAAGTCAAGGTTCTACAAGTCTTACAATTTCGGCATTTAATACATATTTAAACAAAATACATGTTATAATCACATAGCCGAACTATACAATAAACAATAATGTAGTTTCACTCTTCAGATATTGCATAAACTCATGATCGATTGGCATATTTTAATTTTAATGGCGGTATCACAGACCGCTTTGTGTAAGCGACAATCATATCATGTATATTCGCGTCACGTGTATTTTCATGAATGTACGCATACGACGGGTTGTAATGCAGTGTTTCACCTTTACGGGTCACAGTTTGTATTCGCTCAAATGTATTTGTGATAAAAAATAACTGTGGATAAGAGAAGTATCAATAATATTCCCCAGAAAAACATAGGCTAAAACAATATAAAAAAAACTACAGCTGATGAGGTTTCTGCAATATCACCAACATAAAGTGAGAATGTGTCGTTTACTCTGTGTTCTAAAGTTGGCAGTACCGTAGAACCATGAATAGGGTAGCCGTGAGTTACAACTCTCTACTTGTATGGTCCCTGATCAATACATTGGACGCACATTTGATAGTTTCGTAGAAAAAACTAATTTTGGAAACACTGCGCAACGCAGTTGAAGCGCCAGGTAGCCGGGAGCCTTATGGTAGCGCGTAGTGAAACATGGGAAGGTCGCACGTAGCACGTACCTGTATCGATGATGTAGTCTTAGAAGTTTCAGAGGGGAGGGGGAGGGGGTAGAGGTGCCTCTGGAGAGACGGGCGGACCGACTCCAGGAATAGACTGGACAGGAGGTTCTGAAACAGCGAGGGGGGAGTGCGGGGTGAGTAAGGCAATACGCGAGGCGCATGCTGCCCGCCGCGGCGGTCGTAAAAATACCCCCGTGTTTGATGGGCTGATGGATGGTTGGTAGAGGGGATAGCTGGGGTGCGCAGATGCGGCAGCTCGGCCAGAGCGGCGGCCAGAAA
>NQII01001113.1:456196-510283 GCA_002778355.1 Clitarchus hookeri | reverse complement strand
TTGAGCGCGCGATGAGACGCGGCGCGGGGCGCCAGGCGAGGCCTCGTGTTTACTGCTCGTCCAAACACCGTGCCTGCTCCAACCAAAACAGTTAACCCTGGTTCTGCCCCCACGGCCCCTTGTCCGGCGGCGTCTCGCGGAGAGCTAACCCGCCAAATATTTGGGTCGCCGCCGCCGGCGCCATTAGTCGCCCGGCTCCGCTTCTCCGGGACGCACCGCCTGCCGTCCCAGGACTGTCCCACACACGAGACAGCTTCACAGAGACATTTCAACTATGGAAAAGCAGTAGGCTCCAAAAGTTGAATTGATACAATAACGACTCTACGCCCAACGATCACAATACCATTCGGGCACTGACTAAGTTATTGGGTACTTGGACCACTACCTAATTTCGACCTATTGAAAAGCACTTTAGAGTGTTTTATTTGAAAAGAAAATAGAAGCAGGTTTTTTATTTTATACTATATTAGCAGTCGGCGATTTTTTATTTTATTTTTTTCGTAGTAGGCCAACATACATTAATCCTGAAAGTTAGTTATTTTAATCGAAAATATAATTATGTGTTAATGTAAATATATACTCCTCGGTGGTTTATTAAACTTTCCAGTTGCCGATTTTTTCTACTGGGAAACTCAAGCAGTAAGCAGCAGCAATTACATTCTGTGTACTTCGATTTGAGCCAAGGCGATGGAAAACTTTCGGAGTTTTACTGCTCGGTGCTTATTGCTTAAGTTTTTCATGGTGTAAACTCCTTAAAGACGAGGTAGACAAATTTTCATATTTTGAGCATGCAGCCGACATCGACTCGTCCTTCGCCAGTAGGCTACAATGTTAGTCACATCGTCATCAATGGCGAATGTGCTTGTGTACATTTTCAATTTTCAAGGGACAAGCCGTTTTATATGTGTAGAAAACGTTGACAAATAAAATTTTCTAAAGTATGTTCGGCTCTCAAGACCTCGTTGAAGAGCCGCCCAAATATACTCACTCACTCTATAGTCCATTCACGGTTGCGTCACACTTTCTTAAATAAAACTGTTTTTATGATATCTACAATATATGTCTAGTGCTGCCATCTACGTCTGTCGTTAGCAGTTAAGATTTTTTTAAAAATAAAATCAGTCGTTGCTCTGTCTTTGTACGATACGTTGTTTTATTTTAGGTTATGGGCCGTTCGCTCTACAAAACAAAAGTTTCGTGATTTTGTTGCTTTTAAGAAGTATTTTGCAGTTACGTTTAGCAAGTGTTAAAAGCAGATTACAAAAAGTGCGCGATTGAACTGTGACGTGACGGATTGTTGTATTTATCGGACTGAACAAGTTTAGTGCATCAGATTCAAAATGTCAACGAACTATCTTGTTAACGTTCCCAAGTTAAAGGGACGTGATAATTACAACGAATGGTGTTTCGCGGCGGAGAATTTCTTAATACTCGAAGGCACGAAACATTGTGTGAAGCCAGAAGTCGATAAAGAAATAAATTCTGCAGATGACGAAAGAACCAAAGCGAAGTTGATTATGACCATCGACCCGTCTTTATACGTTCACGTAAAAAATGTTACATCTTCGAAAGAATTGTGGGCAAAGTTGAAACAATTATTCGATGATAGCGGTTTTTCACGAAGAATAAGTTTGCTACGGAATTTGATTTCGATTCGCCGAGAGAGTTGCAGTTCGATGACGTCGTATGTGACGCATATTATCGATACAGCACAGAAACTCAGCGGAACAGGATTTGAATTTAATGATCAGTGGACAGGATCGTTACTATTAGCAGGATTGCCTGATCGTTTTTCCCCTATGATCATGGCAATTGAGCATTCAGGCATTCAAATGACGGCAGATTCTATCAAAACAAAGCTGTTGGAAAATCACCCCACGTGTGACGCTTTTGGTTCCTTCCTAAATATGCTAATTATATATTACAAGCGTTTTATACTTTTGTTGACATGAAAGTGCCTTATTTTTGGTTACTGTAAATTGAACTTTTACTTAAATTTTATCTATAAATTATGATATTGCTATTATGATTAATACGAATAAAACCAGGGAGAAAACAAGTGTGTTTGTAATGCCTGGTAAGAAATAGTTTTTATGCAAAATATTATTGCACGGAGTGCGTACGAAGGCGATGCGTAATCTATTTGGTGTAATTTCCTAGGCTTGGTTAAACTTTTGCGGGAGGCAGAGGAATGTCCTGGAAGTAGAACTTTAACAGAGTTTTAGAAAAGTTGGAAGTAACCGTGAATGGGCTATAGTTGCCTTAAAACTAGTATGAGGATGTCTTCAAATATCTCAAAACACGAACGCAGTGTTCTAACCTCAAATATTATCGACGTTGTGTTTGCTGGTGCTATTGGCAGAAAAGCAGTCCAGTTTTGGAACACGGAGGGTTGCTACTGCGCAGCTGGTTTGAGCACTCTAATTCCTTTTTCACTCTCCGGATTGCGTACGCTGCATTGTTGCCAACTGAGCCCCCGCGAGCGTTCGAGTCACCGACTATAGCTGCAGCTGGGTTGGAGCTGGGAAGTGACTTCTCACCAGGAGCCAGCCGTATTCGGCGATGCCGGCTCCTGGTTACGCCAGGCGGACACGTACGATGGGATCGGTGCGTTGTTTGCAGCACGTGCCACGCGCAGGTGTCCATGACACGCCCTGTTCGTACATGGCTCGCCACTACGCACCTGCTGCAGCTAGCACGCGTGATTGCCATGACGACGACTGTCTCTCTCTCTCTCTCTCTCTCCCGCCACCCGCGCCATCCTCGTGCGAGTACCGTAGTTACGGCACAGACACGCCGTAAAGCACGGCTGTTCACTTAGTTTTCCCATCGGGACACTTACATATCATTATTATGTTTGACGGGCCATACTCACTTCTTAGAATTACTAAATCGTGGCACAATTAATACCTACGTAATACTCTATTGATGGTTACTACCAGCTTTTCTGAAGACCTGCTAAAGCTCTTCTCCCAGGATATTTCTTTGCCTCATGCAATCGAAGCTTAACTGAATCTACATAATTACACCAAAGCGACTACTCACCGCATTCATGCCTACTCAGGCTAATAATGTTTTTCATAAGAATTATTTCTTACTAGGTATTACCAACATACTTATTTTCTCCCTGTTTTAATTTACATTAATTCTAAATTAAATAGGTAAGCTATAAGTAAAAGTTTATTTTATCCAAAAATAAGGTATTTTTATATTAGCACGAGTATAAGACGCTTGTGATAGGTGGCATACCTAGGAAACAATCAAACACGTCCTACATGGAGTGATTTTTCAAAGGTTTGTTTCTAAAAGTGTGAAGAAACAGTGGATAGGCTATATTATGTCTACCCGAAGATGTAATAAAGGAACTAACATGTGATTTTATTGCAAGTTTTCTGCTACAGACATTTGCAGTTGACGTTATAGGAGGTAATTTTGCCCACGCCGGTCAGCCTGATGAGTCTGGTGAGCTACATGCGGCCCGCGAACAGCAAACTGAATTGCCCTGCCGTTGAGGGAAAAAGTGGTACAGNATGAGTCTGGTGAGCTACATGCGGCCCGCGAACAGCAAACTGAATTGCCCTGCCGTTGAGGGAAAAAGTGGTACAGTGATCATTCTAGTTACGTAGTAGCCACACTCCGTGTTACAACATTGCACTGCTTTCCTGTCAATAGCACTATAAAAAAAACGTGGATAGTATTTTAGGTTAGAACACTGTTTATGTAAGTAGGTGCTTCTAGCCTAGTTTTAATGCAGTAAGAATATATTAAAGTTAGCCTTATGATTTTGTGTATATATATATATAAGGACGGGTCCGTTGAAAAATTCAAATGTTAGCAAACACGTTCATCACTTGTTCAGTTTGATAGTTCTATTGGCAACGAGGGTGTCAGTGTTGGGTACATGCGCACGTTAGAAACGAAAACTACCGTTTGGATGTGAAAAAATTCATTGAATGCTATTCTTACGCAGACGCCACTCAAAAATATTGAACAGTTTTGAATTGCAACTATACGACTGCTGCTGCTCGCTGCATGGGGGGGACTGGCCAAACGCCTTCCTTAAAACTCCCGCCTACCAGGCACTGTAACTGCGTTGCAGTGTGTTTGAAATACACGTTTTCCCACGAAACTATTAAACGTGCGTCAAATGTGATCGTCTACGAAAAGAAGACACACCTCAGACGCGGGCTGTTGANTCCCACGAAACTATTAAACGTGCGTCAAATGTGATCGTCTACGAAAAGAAGACACACCTCAGACGCGGGCTGTTGACTGCTTTCAAGACGTCACTCACGAATGACTAAAAACGGCTTTTTTCAAAACGCTGTAGCTCGAAACATATGCGTCAGATACATAGAAAACTACTTAAGGTCCCTGCATTGAATCTTCTTACAGACTTTCCACCAATAAAACTATAGGGTCACCGCTGAAAGTCCCATAGGTACATGCAGTGCGACGAGAACACTGCACGTCAAATTCAAAGCCTTAGCTTAGCGGTGATGGCGCACTTGATGCACGTGGCAGTGTCGCCCTTATCACTCCCCGCGTTTCTCAGCCTCAAAAGCGGAAAGAAGCTGCAGGTAGGCGGGAACCTTAGAGAATTCATCACATATATTAAAATCGTACACTGCACACTTTTGCAGCTCTTGCAGTGGCATACTGAATACTTCAAGCAGGAACATTTCCTAATGGCCTGTCAATAGAAAGTGTTTCAATTAATTATTTACAATACAATTACTGATCGATATTTATGTTTGTATTGCTTTCGTTAGTAATCGAAATAGGTGTTTTTCGGAAATAATCGGCAATGATATATACAAGTTCATGTTCGATATTTCTTGAATTTGGTTAATTAGGAGCACTATTACAATTTAAACATTTCAGTCACGTGTAAATATATAGTTTAAGGTGTTGCAAAAAATTGTTCGTAACTGTAGTACTGCTTATCGGTATAATGCTCTTTCATACTTTGCAAGACGCCTAATGGGCGTATCTGAGTTCTTGAGAAATGGATGTCTTAATTGAAATAAAAGAACCACATTTGATTTTTCATTTATTCACACAGCTATTATTTACAGCATTAAATTATCTTTCTATACTATTACTCTTTTTATTTCTCAGTGAGCGCAATATTTAATGTCTCTTTCAACTCTAATTAACGTCCTTCTCAATATCTCTGTTTGGTTATAGTCAATTAACTCATACTCATCATTAACACATGTTGTCTGTCTGTTGCCATCATTTGTAATGTCTTTCTCTCGCACATCCAGTTCAATAGTCCAGCCTGCAAGTCGCACTCTTCACTGCTCTGATACTCGCAGTCGCAGATTTTTCTCCCGCTGGTCACTTCTCTCGTCGCTCATTTCTCTTCTCGCTCGTCTGTCGCTAAACTCCAACTACTCGTCCACTCAACTCGAGGCTCGGAGGCGCTGGCCTGGATCGGGAAGATTCGCCGCACCCCGAGTCACTCTTAGAAAAACTAGGGCAGTAAACCACTAGATAATTCTTCAGATAAACGCAGAAATTAAAGCTTCTAAAAGCCCGTAGCGCGCGAGCGAAACACAAATGATTTATCGCTATGGTAGGCTTTCCTTAAGAAGATATGCGCGTATTGAATTATCGCTCGTCTGACCTTCCAAACATGACTTGTGTTTCGCCGCCGCTATCATATAACTGCTCTGTCCTTCGCTCGCGCGGAACTGGCAGTAGTTGTTTGTGAGACTAGGCAATGTGGTTCCAACCTCCACACGTTGTTCCCTGATCTATACAGTGCACACCATTAAAATGCACTTCGTGTGCAAGGTCCCAGGTCAACGACACTCTAATTGATAGGGTTAGCAAACATCTTTTTTCGATTTATTTCTCATTGTCATTGCTGAAAACATCTAGGAAAACGATTATTACGAAGGCATTGCACAGCTCACAGGGGAGAAATTAAAAGCTTATAAAAACAGGAGAAAATATGATGCAAGCCTGGAGAAGTAGTGGGGGGAAAGAGAAGCCGATAGCTACTGCAGTGTCGGTGTCGTTGATCGTGAAATCCGCAGGATGTGCCATTATATCCGTTGTGTACCATCGAGCACACGTAGACATTTTTTTTGCATGCCATGGACTCTCTTTAGGACACTGGTGCATGATATATGTTTTAAGTTTAAAATTATGAAATGTTGCACCTTAAATTTGTAAATGAGTTTCTAGTTTCATGATATGTATTCAACAAATTTTAATATGTATTATTTTGAATTGCTAGAAAGAATATTCAATATTTTGTTGGAACTTTAGAAATTGAAATGTTCTTCGCTGATAGCGATTAAAGCGCTAAGTTTTAGTAATGGCTCTAAATATATGAAACATATTTTTGAAATGTATTTGTTTGATTAACTTCAGAATAATATTAATATTATTTTGTTCCTAAAATGGTTTTCTTTGGTTTATTTTGGCCTGTGGTTACAGGTAACTACTGTTAATAAAAAGTTCATAAAATAGGTGAACCTATTAAACTATGTGCCTACTTCCATTGCGACATTAAGTATGTATTCTGTAATGGACGTTACGACAGTATGCATGAACTTAAATCNTCCCACGAAACTATTAAACGTGCGTCAAATGTGATCGTCTACGAAAAGAAGACACACCTCAGACGCGGGCTGTTGAGTGCTTTCAAGACGTCACTCACATTAGAAACACAATTTCACAGCACTCATGAATGACTAAAAACGGCTTTTTTCAAAACGCTGTAGCTCGAAACATATGCGTCAGATACATAGCAAACTACTTAAGGGCCCTGCATTGAATCTTCTTACAGACTTTCCACCAATAAAATAATAGGGTCACCGCTGAAAGTCCCATAGGTACATGCAGTGCGACGAGAACACTGCACGTCAAATTCAAAGCCTTAGCTTAGCGGTGATGGCGCACTTGATGCACGTGGCAGTGTCGCCCTTATCACTCCCCGCGTTTCTCGGCCTCAAAAGCGGAAAGAAGCTCCAGGTAGGCGGGAACCTTAGAGAATTCATCACATATACTAAAATCGTACACTGCACACTTTTGCAGCTCTTGCAGTGGCATACTGAATACTTCAAGCAGGAACATTTCCTAATGGCCTGTCAATAGAAAGTGTTTCAATTAATTATTTACAATACAATTACTGATCGATATTTATGTTTGTATTGCTTTCGTTAATAATCGAAATAGGTGTTTTTCGGAAATAATCGGCAATGATATATACAAGTTCATGTTCGATATTTCTTGAATTTGGTTCATTAGGAGCACTATTACAATTTAAACATTTCANTCATTAGGAGCACTATTACAATTTAAACATTTCAGTCACCTGTGAATATATCGTTTAAGGTGTTGCAAAAAATTGTTCGTAACTGTAGTACTGCTTATCGGTATAATGCTCTTTCATATTTTGCAAGACGCCTAAGGGGCGTATCTGAGTTCTTGAGAAATGGATGTCTTAATTGAAATAAAAGAACCCCGTTTGATTTTTCATTTATTCACACAGCTATTATTTACAGCATTAAATTATATATTTATACTATACTCTTTTTATTTCTCAGTGAGCGCAATATTTAATGTCTCTTTCAACTCTAATTAACGTCCTTCTCAATATCTCTGTTTGGTTATAGTCAATTAACTCATACTCATCATTAACACATGTTGTCTGTCTGTTGCCATCATTTGTAATGTCTTTCTCTCGCACATCCAGTCCAATAGTCCAGCCTGCCAGTTGCACTCTTCACTGCTCTGATGCTCGCAGTCGCAGATTTTCCTTCCGCTGGTCACTTCTCTCGCCGCTCATTTCTCTTCTCGCTCGTCTGTCGCTAAACTCCAACTACTCGTCCACTCAACTCCCGGCTCGGAGGCGCTGGCCTGGATCGGGAAGATTCGCCGCACCCCGAGTCACTCTGAGAAAAACTAGGGCAGTAAACCACTAGATAATTCTTCAGATAAACGCAGAAATTAAAGCTTCTAAAAGCCCGTAGCGCGCGAGCGAAACACAAATGATTTATCGCTATGGTAGGCTTTCCTTAAGAAGATATGCGCGTATTGGATTATCGCTCGTCTGACCTTCCAAACATGACTTGTGTTTCGCCGCCGCTATCATATAACTGCTCTGTCCTTCGCTCGCGCGGAACTGGCAGTAGTTGTTTGTGAGACTAGGCAATGTGGTTCCAACCTCCACACGTTGTTCCCTGATCTATACAGTGCACACCATTAAAATGCACTTCGTGTGCAAGGTCCCAGGTCAACGACACTCTAATTGATAGGGTTAGCAAACATCTTTTTTCGATTTCTTTCTCATTGTCATTGCTGAAAACATCTAGGAAAACGATTATTACGAAGGCATTGCACAGCTCACAGGGGAGAAATTAAAAGCTTATAAAAACAGGAGAAAATATGATGCAAGCCTGGAGAAGTAGTGGGGGAAAGAGCAGCCGATAGCTACTGCAGTGTTGGTGTCGTTGATCGTGAAATCCGCAGGATGTGCCATGATATCCGTTGTGTACCATCGAGCACACGTAGACATTTTTTTTGCATGCCATGGACTCTCTTTAGGACACTGGTGCATGATATATGTTTTAAGTTTAAAATTATGAAATGTTGCACCTTAAATTTGTAAATGAGTTTCTAGTTTCATGATATGTATTCAACAAATTTTAATATGTATTATTTTGAATTGCTAGAAAGAATATTCAATATTTTGTTGGAACTTTAGAAATTGAAATGTTCTTCGCTGATAGCGATTAAAGCGCTAAGTTTTAGTAATGGCTCTAAATATATTAAACATATTTTTGAAATGTATTTGTTTGATTAACTTCAGAATAATATTAATATTATTTTGTTCCTAAAATGGTTTTCTTTGGTTTATTTTGGCCTGTGGTTACAGGTAACTACTTTTAATAAAAAGTTCATAAAATAGGTGAACCTATTAAACGATGTGCCTACTTCCATTGCGACATTAAGTATGTATTCTGTAATGGACGTTACGACAGTATGCATGAACTTAAATCNTATGTGCCTACTTCCATTGCGACATTAAGTATGTATTCTGTAATGGACGTTACGACAGTATGCATGAACTTAAATCTCCGGGATCGTCTTGTGAATATGACTGGAAGTAAACTTCTGACTACATACTGTGAATGCCTCATTCATACTCTTCAGTGATGGCCATATCATGTCAATAAAACATGGTTCTGAGCTGTGATCACTTTCACCACGCATCAATGGCCTTAACACGTTGAGTGCGGTAACAACTTCCTGGTAATGAAGACAAGCTGGAAGTGAGTCGCCTACACTAGCGCTTGTATGACCTTCAGCTGTTTCTCCATTTACAACCTTCCTATTGGTTCACAACACCGGACACGCTTGCCATACTGCACGATGTTCATCACTGGTCAGTTTTCCGTCGATAAAATACCGAGTAGAATGCGCCCCAAACAGATGTAGAATATTATAGAAATCATCCTGTTCTTGACATAATATAACGTTGCAGAGAAACTTATGAAAACTTCTGGAGAAATAATATTTCTTCGCCAGTGATATTAAAGAATGCGGATGACGTAATATTACAGCAAACTGCATACAGCTCAGTTAAATTGAGGCGACGTAATATTAGTCGGCAGCTCTCAAAATGTTAACCTAGTATGTGGTTGAAGGACAGCGGCAGTACGCAGGCGCCGCCCTCCCAGGCAGCGTTACCTTCAGAGTAGAGTAAAGTCAGTAACAGCTGAGGGACGAAAGAGTCAACGTGGTTTTGGAACGAACATTATACAAATAGCATGCTGTATGTCTACAAATACGTACTGATTAAGCGACCAATGTAAATTGCAAAAGATATTTAGTACTTTCTACAAATTATTTATTTTACTATATATGTATATATATACACACACAGGGGATGGACAAAATAATATGAACACATTGCAATATAGTTCATTTTGTTGCATGTTGGCAACACTGCTTCCGTGTAAATAATGCGACGCGTATGTATTGCACAGTTTACGTGCCAAGTCTTGTAGGTTATATTTCAGTGTATTATACGCTTTGTTCCGCGACGGTTAAAACAAGCGATCGGTGAAATGTGTGATCTCTCAGACTTCGAAAGAGGGCAAATCGTTGTTGCTCGGTTAGCGGGAGCGTCTGTGACGAAAACAGCTGAATTGTTTAANGAAAGAGGGCAAATCGTTGTTGCTCGGTTAGCGGGAGCGTCTGTGACGAAAACAGCTGAATTGTTTAACGTTTCACAAACGACAGTATCCACGGTAATGACAGCATACACAAATAATGGTAAAACATCATCGGCGAAGAGGAATAGTGGGCGAAACCCAAAGTTAACTGACAGAGGTCGACGAACATTAAAAAGAATTGTGGCCAGACAACATAAAACTACCGCGGCAAAAGTGACAGCTGAACTCAAAACTCTCTTGAGTAATACTGTTGCGACAAAAACAGTAAGGCGGGAGCTCCACAAAGCTAACATTCGTGGAAGGGCTGCAATTGAGAAACCCCTTATAACGGAAGCTAACGCTAAGCTGCGAAAGAAATGGTGCCACGATCATAAAATCTGGACATTTGATTGGAAGAATGTGGTATGGTCCGATGAATCATCGTTTACATTGTTTCCTACAAACGGCCGGGTTTATGTACGGAGAACCCCAAAAGAAGCCTACGATCCGGATTGCCTGCTTCCTACAGTCAAGCATGGGGGAGGTTCCGTTATGATTTGGGCGGCTATATCATGGTATTCAGCTGGTCCTCTCATTCACATCACTGGTCGGATTACTGAGAATGAATATCTCGACATCCTCAATGATGAAGTTCCTACTATGACTAGAATATTGCTGCCAAACACTGCTATATTCCAAGATGATAATGCGCCCACACACACACAGTCAAAAAGGTTCAGTCTTGGTTTGAGGAGCATCAGAATATCATCAAACATCTTCCCTGGCCAGCACAATCGCCAGACCTCAACATAATTGAATCGTTATGGGGAGTTTTAGAGCAGAGAGTAAGGAGCAGATTTCCATCTCCAACATCATTGAAGAAATTGGTGGATGTTTCGGTACAAGAATGGGACAACATTCCATTGGAAATTATTCAGACACTCTTCGAATCTATTCCGCGAAGAATTGCAGCTGTTCTAAAAGCAAATGGTGGCCCAACACCTTATTAATAAATAAATATTGTGCATATGTCAGGTGTTCATATCATTTTGTCCATCCCCTGTATATAGGTTGGAACTAAAATCTATCCGTCCTAAAAAAAAATAGGTCGAAAGCATATAAACGACATAGCCTAAGTCTATTCCGAAGGGGTGAAAACCACCCTTGAATGTTTAGTTGAAGCAGATTTTTTTTTGCTCGTAAAATAGCCAGAATGAACGATAAATGTTTGGGTTTCTGGATACTGCATTATTAAACGACGAAGTACAAAGTACAAAAATACGGACTTAAATTGCAACCTCCATCTATGAAAAGTGAGGAGTTGGCAGCACATTTGTGCAAATAAAACTGTAACTTTGTTTGTTGTTTATTGGAGTTTTGTACTCTACCGTACACGGTGAGCTAACATTCCACCTTGTGTTTTTAAGCTAAATGCGGCCGTTTTTGGGAAACTAATTCATAATATTCCGACAATGAATCTTAACGTCTGGCACATAGCAACACATTTGCTGTTGGCGCATGAGGTTGCTGTTTAAAATGACACTATGTGATGTTGGAAAAAGTCGTGTTTCATGTGTTATCTATACCTACCCCAACAAACTATCGCTGATATACCAGTAGGACCCGTGGTGGCATATTGGCCATACTGCTCCCCCCCCCCCCTTCTGATCAGTACCCCGGCGGGGTCGGTACGTATATTCGTATGTGGGAAACGTGGCAGACGTTACCATTCGCCAGTGGGTTTTTTCGGGGCACACCCATTTCGTCACCTGTAATTTCGCCATTGTTCCATCGCCACCCAACGTGGCCTTCATCGTCATGGATTAATTTCTCGAAAACGGCGGCATTTAGCTTAAAAACACAAGACGGAATGTTTGTTCGCCTTGTACGGTAGAGTAGAAATCGACAGGAAACAACAAACGAAGTGATACAGTTAAATTTTTATTTGCGGAAATGTGGTTGGTGGTTGATGTGGTTGATATTGTAGCCATATTTTTGTACTTTGTACTTCGTCGTTTAATAATGCAGTATCCGGAAACTCAGACATTTATGGTTCATTCTGGCTGTGTTATTACCACAAAATATCTTCTTCAACTACACTTTCAAGGGCGGTTTTAAACCCTTCGGAATAGACGTAGGAAATATGTCGTGTATATATTTTCGACCTAATTTTTTTATGAGAAATCACCTGCCATGGTTTGTCGGCTGTGTTCAGTTCCACCCTGTAAACTCCTTTAATTACCACAAGTTAACTTTTAAATAAAAATACTTTTTTTATCAGTTATTTGTAATTGTACCCTGCATGGTCTGTAATCAGAATGTCCACATTTCCTATCAGTTTGTTTAGTTCTACTTAAGGCGCCCGTCTACCTGGTGCTTGAACTGCGTTGCAGAGTGTTCCAAATACACGTTTTTCAACTAAACTATTAAGCGTGCGTCCAACGTGCTGATCTACGAAAAGAACACACACTTCAGACAATAGCTGTTAAGTACTTCAAAATATCACGTACGTTAGAGACATCAATTCAGAGTACTCCAAAACCGCTAAAAAAAACGGCCTTTCCAAGGCGCTGTAGCTCAAAATGCACGCATCAGATACATACAAAACTACTATAGGGGCCTGCACTGAACCTTCCTAAAGACTTCACACTAATAAAATAATATGGTCACCGCTGAAAGTCCCATAGGTACACGCAGAGAACACTGCACGCCAGTTCAGAGCCTTGCGCTTAGCGGCGATGGCGTACTTGATGCGCGTGGCAGTGTCGCCCTTATCGCTCCCGCGCTTCTCGGCCTAAACGTGGGAAAAAGTTCCAGGTAGACGGGCGCCTTAACTTTCCTCCATTTTCAGTTTACCCTACCTTACTCGCTGAAATATGTTGTGCGTGTAAAAGTTTTACACTGGCAAGGTACTGAGAGTAATTACGCTGCAGTTTTGGGATACTGCCAAAAGCCAGTAAAGCATTACTCAAATTGTTTTGGGACAGCCAAACGTTTTGTAACGCCGAGCCAGCAGTGGCGGAGCTGGCCAGTCGTAGCGGCCCCCCCAATGCCCCTCGGTACGTTCCTGCGTTCGGAGTAGGAAGTCCGGGGTACAGCAGCCGTCGGCAAATTTACGAGCCGCAGACACAACGTAAAAAATACTAGTGTAAGCGGCGGCGCCGGGCTAGCAGACTCCCCCGGGGCATCGCCACACCCGGAGTGCGCATGCCACTGTCTCGGCAGGCCGCCCTGCTGCTGATTCACCGCCACCTCTCGCCGACACCGCCTTCACATACTAAAGATGACGAAGACCGATCTCGCTGGCTGCGCACAACCTGTCTCCGTGTTCCAGCATTCATCTGCTTTTCTGCTAACATGACCATCATAAACGACATGGGTAGTATTTAAGGTTAGAACACGGTTTATGTAAACAAGTGCATGAGATGTACGTATGTGTACTTCCCCTAGCCAATTTTTGATGCAATTATTGAATTCAAGTTGGTAGAAATATTCTGTTTATATATATATATACATATATATATATACATATATATATATATGGGCTTGAGTAGTATGATTATGATGAGTCTTGAAAATCTGTGTCTTGCTTAGGAGCTAGGTGCCGACCG
Organism: Clitarchus hookeri; assembly: GCA_002778355.1. NCBI lineage: Eukaryota > Metazoa > Arthropoda > Insecta > Phasmatodea > Phasmatidae > Clitarchus > Clitarchus hookeri. The sequence goes on along the minus strand of NQII01001113.1, from coordinate 496,494 downwards.
GGCGCCATTTTGCATCCATGTGATCTTAACCCTCGACCTTCGTCCCAAAAATTCCAAAAAATTATATTTAAAAATATTGAAATTTTTTTTTTAATTATTAAAAAAATTATTTTAAAGAAACTAAAATTTCCGGAGGTCCCCCACACCTCCTCCACCCATACTCATTCCGTCATCTTGATAGGTGCAGTCCACCATCTTGGTAGATGTCACAGTCACCATACATACACCATCTTGGTAGGTGCAGTCCGCAATATTGGTCGGTGCGGTCCGCCATTTTGGTAGGCGTTACAGTCAGCGTCCACCATCTTGGTTTTTCGTTTGTAATTTGTTTATATATTACTGTAGTTTGTGTCTCAACTTCGTTCGACCGCCATCTTGGATTTCATATGTTTCCATCACTTAGGTGGTGCTAGTGTATAAATTTACCCACCAGGCGAGCTGCTGATTTAGCCACCAGGTGGCAGCCATATTTGTTTATGTTTTTAAAAGTATAGGCTGTGCTATCGGCGCCCTCCATATTGAGTTCTATTTTCAAAACCTATGTGGCGCTATTTTCTCGATTTCGTCACCAGACGAGCTGCCGATTTAACCTCCAGGTGGCAGCCATATTTTGATATGTTTTGAAGTATATGCGATGATGTTGGCACCTTCCGTGTTAGATTCTATTTTAAATAAATAGGTGGCATTAATTGTTTCATTTTACTGCCAGGCTAGTAGCCAGTACCCGCTCATTCTGACGATTTAAACGCAAAGTGAGCTGTCGGCAATCATATTTCTTGACAAAAAAAAAACTGTAATTTTTTATTCCTATTAAAAAAAATTTTTTTCCAATCAGCTGTATACCTACAAGCATAAATTATTAAATCTATATATTTTTTGTATTAAGATCTTTCATTAAGACCGACCCAAAACATTTTTTCGTTTTAATGCTAATTAAATTACCATTGAAACTGAGTATTTATTGTGTTACCCCTTACCCACCACTTTACTTCGACCAATTATTCACCATCGCTTAATCCCTTATCNACTGAGTATTTATTGTGTTACCCCTTACCCACCACTTTACTTCGACCAATTATTCACCATCGCTTAATCCCTTATCGCTGCAGCTCTTGTTTTCAGCATTGTCCGCCAGAGCACACTAGTGTGCGTGCATATGAGCTTGCTCTATCTTTAGAAAAATCCAGGTGATAAAAAACTCCCATTCCACTCGTAANACTAGTGTGCGTGCATATGAGCTTGCTCTATCTTTAGAAAAATCCAGGTGATAAAAAACTCCCATTCCACTCGTAATATTTTTTTGACGAAACACACACATTCTACAGTGTAAGAAAATATTGACGTGCGTGATTAAAATTTTTGATGGAAAAGAGTATGTTTTTATGCTATGTGTAAAAAACATCATTATATACAAATAAATATGGAAGTTTTTCAACTATCTCATAATTTTTTGTTGTTCACCAATCTTATGCATTTTTTCAGTAAATATGTTTATCATGTAAAATATTTTTCCCGTGTGTTTTGTAAATATTATATATATATATATATCTTCTTCCATTTGGTGTATAAATACAATGTATTTATATATTGATTAAAATTTTCTTACAAGTTTTTTTTTTAATTATGAGTAAAATAAATAATTTTGTTTCAAGTATTTGTGCAATATTTTCATTGGTTTTGAAATCGTTTTAAAATGATGAGTGTTTATATTGCTGTTACATGTAAGCGATACAGAGAGGGGGGCGGGGAGAGAGAGAGAGAGAGAGAGAGAGAGAGAGGCAGAGGCTGGCGGCGTTCCGTATACGACGTGTCAGAATGAAGGTCGTTATGCGATCACATCTCCTCCGTCAGCATACTCCCCTAACGTCTTCACACTCTCGAGAGGTAGTTAATGTAGGTCAGTAGCAGCACCATTGTGCCGTGCACATTTTTGAAAACTGAATACCCTTCTTTAAATAGTTATTTGCTAAATATTTCACTCAAGTTTTTTNTGTGCCGTGCACATTTTTGAAAACTGAATACCCTTCTTTAAATAGTTATTTGCTAAATATTTCACTCAAGTTTTTTCTTTTGTAATAGTAAAACAAAAAAGGGTAATAATCTGCAGCAAATTTTAGAGTATATATTTTTATATTGTAGGTGANCTTTTGTAATAGTAAAACAAAAAAGGGTAATAATCTGCAGCAAATTTTAGAGTATATATTTTTATATTGTAGGTGAATAAGTCAAGCATAATTATTATGTAATAGGAGGCCCTGTCGTGAAATATTTCACGTACTTGTCCCTTCTCCAAAGGAAAAGCAAACACAATAAACATATTCAAAAGAGAGAAAAAAAATATTGCATGTAATTGTCCGTTCTCCAAGGGAAAAACAAGCGCTATCAATATTTATACCAAAGAAAGGAGAAAAAAATACTTAAATGTTTTACATGGAGAAAAATTAATTACTGAACATACACATACACACAGTTAGAAGTTAAATAACAGTTCGCTATATTTAACTCAAAAACCACACATAAATTTTACACCAAAAAAATTAGGTTAAAATGCTTGGTTCGCAAGTATAGGAGCAAAAAATGTGTGTCTAAAATCACATTTTAAATCCCTATAAATCCTAATGTAGCTGCAGACTCTAGGATAGTAGAAAACTTAGCACAAATCCTTCCATGTAACATTTCACATCCGTAAGAACACGTACGCAGTTAGTTAGTTCGAGGTGTAAATATGCAGCATTGTTATGTAAACCACGTAAAATGCTTTCAAAGTTATTTTAACTCTGGTAAATCTCATCCCCATCAGATTGATGGGAGGGTGGGTTGGCATCGAGAGGCAACGGAGACCACACGTCTTTGCTACAAGTCATCTTCCAGCATTTGTGTAAGCAATATCAGAGACAGGAGAGTTCTGTACCGACACGGATGAGTCCGTCACATCCTTGGACGGAAGAGTCCCCGTTGTTTGCACGTGTAAAACTGTCATTTCAGGCGATCTATGCTGCGGTATATTGCCAGCTGCCAGCAGCAGGGAACCTTTGTCGCATGGACCCAACTAACCCGTCTGGGAGCCCTGGAAGGGTGGCATCTGGGTGCTCCGGAAGGGCGTCTCCGTCGCGATGCCGACTGTTGCTACAGGTGCAGCGCCGGGCTCTACCGCGGTCTCCGACGGTGCAGCGTCGCGTCGCCNGGCATTTCAGGCGATCTATGCTGCGGTATATTGCCAGCTTCCTGCAGCAGGGAACCTTTGTCGCATGGACCCAACTAACCCGTCTGGGTGCTCCGGAAGGGCGTCTCCGTCGCGATGCCGACTGTTGCTACAGGTGCAGCGCCGGGCTCTACCGCGGTCTCCGACGGTGCAGCGTCGCGTCGCCCTGAGGCGATAGATGCAGAGGCACCCATCTTTTCCAATCATTCCTACGCATTTATTAGGAGAGCCTCGTCACTATAGCACCAGAAATCAATCGATGACATTACGAAGATGGCTGCTGATTTCCTTAAATTAGCCACAGCATGGAGTCTTCAATACCTATACAACTATAGCACATCGATGCTCAAACTAAAGCTTATAAGTGAGTGCCCTCCTATAATTCTCTGCATATCCCCACCACAGTCTGCCTTCCCTTCGTCATGTGTCTGTACGCCTACGAATAAAAAAAATACCTATATATTCAATTTTATTGCTAGATAGGCAGGACCCTTAAATAAGATAATATTGTAATTTTTTTCTTTATATATATATATACACACGCACATTTACCGTTAAAGTATTAATATTTATCAACTAAATTCTGTCAATTTGCAATAACAAAGTAATATAGTGGGGAGATGGCCTAAGGCTAATAAAAGGAGTGGGAGTTTTTCCCCGCCGTAAGAGCTACGTTGCAGCTCCCAGGATCGGCTCGGGGAGGATACCAATGGAACTGCGCTGGCCATCAGCTTTGATTTCGATCCGGGAGAACAGCTAATCGTGCATGAGATCGGAAACGCAACTAGCTGCCAGGAAACTCGTTTTGAACCCAGCATGGCAATATTTTGATCGGCTTGCCGCACGCGTGACAGGGTATGGCCGAGTGGACATGGAGAATTACTGCGCGCAAGCTTTTACTGTTTCCTTCGGTACTGCATGTTCCCGCGAGCCAATGCTTTAAATAAAATTTTTACTAATATTTATTTTCTCTACACTTTATTTATTTAGCAATAAATTGAACATTATATTTTAAAAAGAAAAGGTTTAAAATATAAATACCCAGATAATTCTTTTTTATAGAAGTATGTTTTATTTACACAAATTAAAAATTTATAAATACATGTAAAATTCTAGAGTCCTTAAAATTTTAATGTGCGAGCCAAAACATGTCCGTAAAGAATTATTAGCAGTCTTTTTGACATTCAATCTGACGCAGTAGAATGGGAATGTTCAAAGTTCCTTCTTCCAACTGTTGAGTAGGCTCGCAATCACCCGGAGTCACTGAATATAACCAGTGGTCCCATCCATCACATTTTTCTTCGTAGGTATGTAGTGATCCAGACTCACAGAACTAATAGGTGATTTTACAGTCTTCCGGATATGACAAGACGTACAGGTTGTCCGGATGAAATGGCGTCATCTTGCTCCCACTGTACCTCGTGCTCGACTGGGCGGCTAATTTATTTTCGGGTTCGATTTATATACATAGTTTTTTTTTTTTCACATTGTGGAATGACATCTATACACGTGACTGTAACGTGATCAGGTATCTTCGTATTTCACCCACCTTAAGATCACGCGTAGTGCTTGAAGCAGGTGTTCGCAGCAACTATTGAAGATAATTATGTATCCACACCAACACATAACTGTATTTTTTCCCGACTCTGCATCGTGCGAAATCACATCTCCAAGCTCTTCTCGAACGCTGGATGGCATACCAAAAAAAAATTAATGTTTGTGCTACGGGTTATATAACCGTGTTTATATCTCCATGAAATGAGCATGCCACTCATTAAATAACTGGGCGTTTTTCGAAGTACTCACCAAAGAACTCCGATCCATTTATTTCCTCATTTTACGAAGGGAAGGACACATCTGATCCTCCATGTACATCGATTATTTCCATCTCGTTTATGCAAAAATTACTCAGTCATTTCTTCTGCTCGGGCCCCGCCACATAAATCGGTCCTCGCGGGTACTGCATCAGTAAGTCGCTCAGCACGTTTCCCACCTGATGATACAGAATCTTGCCTTCATCCCAGCACAGTTCGTAGTAGTACTTGTTCAATAAGGCTTTTTTTTTTTCGTGCTCTTGCACGACAGTTTCCACTGATATGGAGGCTGGATTTGCGTGTTCGAGTCACGCTGTGATAATCCGTAACTGCGATTTCCTTGAACACGAGGCCGTCTTGGCTACATAAACCTTGCAATTTACAGTACTTTTTTATGACTGGAACGTGAGTCCCCACTCCATGAGTATTTACATGCTTAATTAACTCATGATTTTTACCAGGCCGGAAAAACAATCGTACTGAACGATCCTGTCTTGGAGTATCAAGCAGTAGGCTGCGGGGTATTCACGGGCATGTTTTCCTTGGTGATTATTTTGATCCGGCAGTCGAGCGTACCACTTTGCACGTGCACTTTCTGCTTCGATGTATCGAACACCAGCAAAAGGATGGGATGCACCTCGAATCCGTAATACTATGATTGGAAATGCGAATACATATAATATGGCAAAGTAAAACCTTCTTGGTTGAACGTAGTGTTCAGGTCGATATACGGGTAGTTTTCGCCATTCAAAAATATCTTTACGTTTTTGACTTTGCAATTGTCTAACATAGATATGTCAGCTCCAATACTGTGCTGTTTGTTCGTCTGTAGTTCCAGTATGATGTAGCGTTGTTTTTCTGTGCGGAAGATGTAAAGTCACGTGTTAGATGACGTCATTCCACAATGTGAAAAAATGCAAATGTGTAGAATCACATTTCGAACCAACTTGGTGGTGGTTATTAACATACCTCTTATGCACACAAAGGACTGGCTAGGCAAGGTGTAAATATCTTGACGCTGTAAAGTATTCGAACCTCCCTTCCCATAGCGAAAGGCCCGACAACATAAGGCTCGTAACGGAGCATTTAAATTTTATTAAATTTATCGTTGAATTCTAGGCGTTGATCCACGTTGAGGATTTTGTCCACCATGGCGATTTACTTTTAAACCGAGGACGCAGAGATACTCTGCATTTTCAGGTGTTAGTGCAACGATTCCTCGTGGCTTACTGATCTCGAACTCCATGTAATGCATGTATTTATACATTTTGGTTTTCCCAGCAAAATTTAGTTCCATCGTTTCAGATGCAGGCGCAAAGTGATTTCTTCGTTTCGGAAATTCGTCAGTTCATCGTTTTGGTCCACGATCAAAACGGCAACTTCGTGGATACTTTTTGCGACAATTGGAACGTAAATGAGCATTTTTGGACATTCTACGATTTTATATCCAGGACCTACGGTGGAGGTGAACTCGTAAATAGTACTGCTCGGTTTCCCATTCACGTAACTGCAACTTGCTAAACTACAGTTTATTCGTAGGAAGTTAATCGGAAAGATGTTGACCACACTCGACGATACATGTTTTTTTCCTGCTTCATAGACACTGCTTCAAATCCCAGCATGGGCCCGATCGTGTCCGGTTCCGTGAAATCTACATCAGTGGTGCGAAACATTTCGGCCTTCAGGGTATTCGGATTCCCGTGCATTTCGAATGCAATGTTGTGAGGCAGCGATTTCTTTATGAAGTATTCCATATCCTTCAGCTCGTACGCCCCGGTGGGAATGACGATTTTATTCGATGCCCCCATAACCAAAAACAGAAAACAGGAATTTTAATTTTCCTCAATGTTGGATATGGAGTTGTAAGTTGGAAAATCCACTAGCCCCTCACACCATTGCCACTTCATTTCTTAGGAAGGGTAAGAGCTGGTTTGCGGCTCGGATGTTTGACCACTCAGAGTGATAGACACCGACATACTGATGAGATCAATACGACTCACACGCCTTTTTTATTCCCTGCGAATTATATTGAATTTTAATCGCCGTAGTTTATGTTGGCCGCCCAGTGCTCACTGGGCCTGGCTGTCATGTCCAGATTAATTATGGCACGTTCGTGTCTCGGGTTTAGGGGGCAAAGCATCTCTCATAAACACTCAACGAAAAGTAGGTATTTTCAATTTGCGCACAAACAGTTCCAAATCCACATTCGTCAGTGGGCATCTATGCAGATTCACTTTGATTTCCTTCTTCGATTTTTTCCTATTTTTTCTCCTCAGCAATAGATTCTCCTCTTTCCGAATAGAGGTGACGAACGTAGAGCCCTTGGGCTGGGGTATTTGAATGGCAAGTCACCAACGGGATTGCCACCTTTTTTTTTATCCAATTACCAATTTTGGAAGGGCTAATCCCTAAGGACACTTTTGCGTTATTTTTTTAAGCATTCTGCTTTCTGCCCCCACCCCACTCCCACTCCTCCCATTCATCATGTGTGTGCAGAGGAATGCTTGAAATTTAAATTACCCTGATTTTTTTTTAAACCACACATGCAACGTTTTAAATGTCTAGCAAACTGGAAACATGGTTGCTAATAAACAAGTATTCAATCTGAATGATATCTGATGTGTGACTGTAGTACCTGGCAGCGTGGATTAAAACATTCCACGAGTTATAGCTGACTGTGTGGGTTGGGTTGAAAATGTAAAACAGTGAGTTTTTATACAGCCTGTTCAAAAAAAGGTACACACATTTCGGAACAGTTGCGCTGAAAGTTTTCGTTCAATGATATAGAGCGAAAACCACGCCACAAGTTATGAATTTCGAATACAGGCGGTATGCCTGTATACAACCATTTATTGTTCTTTTATGAGGGGACTTATAATAAGCTTCGTTGCCATCTTATTTTTAGTACCCCTGCACAGACGGGCTGGGCAAATTGTCTTGTTAGTGGAGACCTTCTGTAAACGTCCAAGTAATTTCGGGAATTTCCGACCACATCCCCTGTCGCCAGAATTGAATAATAGCACGTCGTGTAGAGCTGCGTTAAACGAGGATCAGGCTTATGCTACGGAACGCGCCCACTTGCCTCTGCGCCATCTCAGAAGTATTACGTAAATTACACTGAACTACAAGCACGGCGATCAGGGACGTCGGACCTCTCTCGGTTAGAGCTGAGTTCACAGTAGAAAGCACATAAGAGTAACCACAGAATACAGGTCGTGTGGGTGTACGAGAGTTGCTGANTTAGAGCTGAGTTCACAGTAGAAAGCACATAAGAGTAACCACAGAATACAGGTCGTGTGGGTGTACGAGAGTTGCTGACATATTGCACAAAGGAAATGGTTATATTTCATTTCTTGTGTAGGCGAGTTGGGGCAACAGCCAATCAGTGCGGAGTATACAATTTTCGACGAAGTTTTTTAATTTAAAAATTGAGAAATAGTTGTGCTGCAGAAACGAAGAAATGTTGCAAGGTATATGTATATACACATTTAGAGAAAAGAACAGGTAACAGTTTACAAGAAGAAAATCTTAAAGGCATCTTTATTGTCGCAAAATTCAAGATTTTAAAGAAATGCAAAAATTCTAAATATTTTTAATCACTCAATTTTCAACATAATATCACAATCTGTTACCAATATCCATTATTTACCAACGCTGGCAACTGACAACAGACTTGTGGCAAAATTGAATTGGCCAAAAAGTAAGTGAAGTAGATATTTGGGCGGCTTCGAGGTGTAAAGAACCGACGAGGGCGAAGCTAGGTGAATATGAAACAGCGCCGGAATTAAAGGGGGGGNGGGGGGGGGGGGAAACGGGAGATCCCCGAGAAAACCTGCCAACAAGCCGCATCGTACAACACGATTTCCACATACGACAATCCGGGAGCGACCCCACGGGGAATCGAACCCGGTTAGCGTAGGTGGGAGGCAAGATGCCTAACAACTACAACATCGCGGTCCTATTGAATTGTAATCTAATTTCGCAAAATAGTTATGGTGGTGTGAATGTTCTACAGTTACGTACTATGATGTGTGCCTGTGTTTTTGATTGCGAACCAACCCTGAAACCCTTTCAGACCAAGTCTACACAATTGTGCTCATGAAGTTTTCTTTTGGTTTACACCGCGTTGCTCAACGGCCACTAGTCATCCCTGTGTGGAACGGATTCGTAAACCTTGTATGGTCAGTTCATTTTACTTTAGGTCGTTCACGGGTAACTGAGAACTTTTGAAATTAACTTTTTAAATATTTTACTACCCCTATTTGCTTTATCTTTAACGGACACACATTGACCGGCAAGCGCCCAGTCAAGNACTTTTTAAATATTTTACTACCCCTATTTGCTTTATCTTTAACGGACACACATTGACCGGCAAGCGCCCAGTCAAGCTGGCAACGACGGAGGGAAAGCTGTTCCATGTATTGACGTGGAATTAAAAATGTTATGTAAACATATGTGAATAATNCTGGCAACGACGGAGGGAAAGCTGTTCCATGTATTGACGTGGAATTAAAAATGTTATGTAAACATATGTGAATAATGAAATTGTTTATTTTGCTTTGTGTTTTTAATGCACATTATTGAAATAATTAGCAAATTGGTAAAATATTCTCGTGCTAGTAATCTCGCAGTTTCGCTTGACCGACGTATGAGTAAAGTGAACAGGCCCTTGGCAATGTTAATTTTACATATTGAGAAAGAATACACATGTGCATACAAGTAGAATTTAAGCAAGGTTTTTTAAAAGAGCTGAGTTTACCGTGAACGCTCTATAGCATATGTACCCCGCTAACAATTCCACTGTTTCACTTGGACGAGGCATGAATAAATTGATGTGCACCATGTCACTGCTAATTTTACACATGTCAGAATGCTCTTTCGCAGCATTGGAACAGCTGAGGTGTTCGTGGGCTCCGGGCTTTCTCTGCTAAGTTTCGCAGGTTTGCTGCCCGCGCGGACTGCGAGTCGCCCTTCATGCCGGGAGGCTGGGCCTTGGACGGCTTGCACACTACGCTAACACAAACTGACATACATCGCTGTTTCCGAATTATCGGCACGTGTCCCATACTCTCGCGTCGCCGCCCCCCTTCTCGCTTAATTAACTGAGAGATCGCATCCGAATTATTTTACCCGGAGCGCATTCTGTCATTTTCTCGCCGTAGGTACTGTTTAGAACGCGAAGTACAGCGCGGATGTCATCTGCACGTTAATCGAAAAAGTATGCGTTAACTTAAGGATTATGACGCGTACAGAAGAAGTGAAACGGTCTTGTTTAATGTTATAGTTCACAATATAATTTAACCGGTCGTTTGCTCTGTAGGGTTCTCCAGCGCAAACGTGTGAGGCTATTTGTAATTATATTTGTGAAATTAATTCGTAATGAGAATAGTCTCTGCTAGGATATGTTAGCCTTGAATCATTGCATTACTAAATGCAGGATCTATTACGTGACGTAAGATGGGTACTCATTAATGAAACGTATAGAGGACATCACTTCTCTCCCTGAGCATTCATTGTCTGACATCAAGAACTATCATGTGAATTGTGAATGGGGAATTGCTTCCGTGTGCGCGATTGGCAGTCACCGTAAAACTCTGAAGCCATAATTATTACAGATGTAAACCCACCCTGACTCCGGCGGGACGCAGTTTATGTTCATGTAGTCGTTAGAGCAAGATATTCGACACAAGTCAGCAAAATTGCGTCACTGACAGACCAGCAACATGTCTCAACGCCGTTCGTTCATCTGTGTAAACCTATACTCGCCAGCTGGCATCCCAGCCAGTAGGGAACCTTTCGCGCCATGTAGTAGCCTATAAGACGCAAGGCCCATTCCCATAGCCTCGCACAACCAGGCAATGATGTCTCTGTATAGTTGTCTGCTCTGTGCTTGCGTCGTGTGAGGCTCCCAGGAGTCGACGGACGATAGTTGCCCAGCGACGTGCGACGCGGCGGGCCAATTCTGTGACGTGTTTTGGGCGGCATGGTCGCGCCTCTGGCAGCACACACACACTGGCGGGCCTTGTGTGCCCCTCTCCTCCTCTAGAGCGGAGAGGCTGGGCGCCGTCCAGCCACTTGGGGAGGCTGCAGTCCCCTGGAGCCCCGGCCAGACACCGCGCTAACTGTAGCTGCTCCACGCCTCGCCACTGCCGCACAACATCCACGTGCACAGAAACGAAATTACGTGGCGGTTGCTTTGACGTTGGCATGCCCATGCTTTTATTGGTTCCGCGAGGCTCTGTACCTTATTGTCTGCTACAAGCTGCAAACATTCTCTATTGTCTAGGCTGCGTACTGGCAAGTAAGTGAGTCAGTGACCGTGAAATTGTTAAGACACCTAAATATATTACTATGGGTTGTTCTCGGTAAAGTGAGCACTTTTGAAGCCCTAGTTACATTTTCCTTTCGGCCATTCTTTATCCTTTAANGCACAGAAACGAAATTACGTGGCGGTTGCTTTGACGTTGGCATGCCCATGCTTTTATTGGTTCCGCGAGGCTCTGTGCCTTATTGTCTGCTACAAGCTGCAAACATTATCTATTGTCTAGGCTGCGTACTGGCAAGTAAGTGAGTCAGTGACCGTGAAATGATTAAGACACCTAAATATATTACTTNTGAAATTGTTAAGACACCTAAATATATTACTATGGGTTGTTCTCGGTAAAGTGAGCACTTTTGAAGCCCTAGTTACATTTTCCTTTCGGCCATTCTTTATCCTTTAAACCAACTCTTTATAAACATATATTTTCATCCAATTAATAAACACAGTCTGTTTATTCCACCTCACTCGAAAGTTAACGTCTAAGGCTAAAATAAAAAATATTTATCGACTGTTTAAAAAAAAATTTTTTTTTCTCTTATCATCTGGCACTGCGAACTTTGATGGACGTAACCAATCTGTGTTTACGTTTAACTAAGCACGTCGAAACGAATATTAACAAAATATATCTGCCCATTAAGGTATTTACTTATTTTGACCTAGTCACTGAACTATAATAGTGACAAGAAATGATTAAAACGATTAGAATAAACATTCCATGTATTAATGTCCCATTAAGTGTTAGATATTTAGCTGGTGACGATTGACGTGATTTGAGAGTAATAACATGCTAGACAGTTAGCCTGCGTATACGATCGTAACAATTCCGATGTCTTGTCGATACGAGACACATGGCCGCGTTGAAGCAGGCGTCATATCAGCTTGTACGGGAGCGGGTATGCCGTAATATCGGATTTGGCGTGGCCAATCAGCGACCAGTTACACCCACGTCAGAATACCCGCTATGCCATGTCACGTGTGTGTTGCGATGCACCGTGTACACGCGAGTACGACGGCCCGTGGCGAAGGCGCACTCGGCCGCGGAGTGAGTCGCGACTGCGTCCCGGGAAGACGGGCCCCCACACACACGCCGTGCACCCCCTCCCGCCTCTTACTCACACGTCTTTGTGCAGAGCCTACTATCTCTGTACACACGCTCCTCCGATACACCGTCCTCACGCCGCACACTCAACTACGTGAATTGAGCACTTTTGAAAGACCTGCTTAAGGCTCGCCTTCACCTATTATGCAGAAATTATGCGTTTTCGTGCCATCATGTCAGTTTCAGAAGTATTTTTTTGGAAATGTTTAATTACAGAAAATTTACTTTTGTATCCAACTTTCACTGCGCGGTTATTTGCTGCTTGCAAAAAGGCAGGAAATTACTGATAAAATATAAATATGTTCCTGACTTTTTACAACAAGCTGATAACACACAAAAAAAAATTTCGCACAAAAATATTAAACAGCTCGTAAAACGTAAGTTTTATATAATCATACATTGCCAGTAATTACTATGAATACGAAATTATGACGCGAAATCGAAGAACCTCTCCAAAAGAGGCGAAGCTGCGAAATTTAAATATGAAATCCCATGTTAAGGAAATTTCGCTTCATTGCATTAATTTTAAAGATAGGCGTTTCAAACAAAATGTCTTCTTCGCAAATTTTTTAGGAGATGTTCCCATAACATGCATAACCTGTTAACAAGAAATTTTTTAAATTTATATTTTACAAAAAAAGTACATACTGGTAGGCAGTGCCCTTAAGATATACTTGTATTCACTTCACACTCTGCAGTTTTCTACCATATCCCAAAATTGACATTGACATGGGCCTGATCATTTTAGCGGTGCGTCGATCAAGTGAAGTTATTGGAAAAGTTTATTATTTCACAAATATGCAAAAGAAACCATTACAGTATTTACGTTCAAGTCAACGTTAGGTGCCTAAGGAACTACTTTCCCTCCTAGTTTCCAACTTCTCTTGATGCAAGCCAGCCAATGTGCCCATTAAGATAATATATGCAATTAAGGACAGTCGCGTTTTTCAAAGGTTGATTTAAAGTGTGCTCAATTTACTGTAAACAGCCTTTAGGTGTACCCCACACAAACGACATCACATTTCANTAAACAGCCTTTAGGTGTACCCCACACAAATGACATCACATTTTGTTCGCAAAATAATGACACGACGAGCGGCAAGTTAGGAATCTATCTTACCCAAAGCCGTAATTTCCGTTACAACATACATACATTTAATTGTATCTTACAAGAACTAGGCACGACGTAACTTGGACCAGACCTCATACACAAGAAAGTGTTTTGAATACCGCAACAATAGCGTCCGGTATGCATTCTGCTGGGGCAGTAAGAGCCAGCGTTTAAGATCAAAGAAACGGTCGTGAAGAATACTCGCACTGCTTTTCATTGACAAACCTTATATTCACTGATTTCTATGTAATCAATTGTACGTGTTTACTTTTATTTGTTTATCAAAAAAATTTCGTGCTTGTATTATTGAACAGTTTTTTTGCAAATTTGTATGTTCAATTGACGAATCCTTTCGGGCATATATATGTCTATGAAAGATGCTGTAACATTAAGATAAAGCAACAGATGTTCCAGCATTCGAGTAGTCGTGGTGCCGAACAATCACTCAATCGAATTTACGCTAAACGTTAAACGCTAAGCGTTGCCATAAGAAACCTAGTGTATCTACAATTCATGTTAACATGTATAAAAATTTGACGTATAAAAATAAATGGAAGGTAAGTTTCTATGGATAAATATTTTAAATTGTGTAAGTAATTATAAAAACTGATTCCGCAGACTTTATAGTTACGATAAATTATTTTAAAATGCTTTTTTTTTTTTTGCGTTATTTGTAATTTATTTTGTATAACAGAACCGAATAAAAATGTACGGCGATGGTGAGTCCATCTATTGGCGAACGCCTATACTATTTGTTTTCGTTTGTCTGTGGCGTCCTTAATTTAGTTTAGCTGGCGTTAAACGTGAAACGCAAAGAATCGAAGGTTAACCAACTTTTGCGTTACTGTAGCGTTAACGCGATTGTAGCCAAGCTTATGATAATAAAAATTAACTAAAATATGCGTACTTATTTTGGTTGGCATTTGAGATTGAATAGATAAAGAGATTACGTGTTGGGAATAGGGTTCCTCTCTGAAACGAAACCAGCCTTGTAAACGCGCCATACGACCTCGCTTACCAACCTGTGGCCCGCGGGCCATATTACGGCCTGATAGAGCTTACGCAGATACATAGACGTACGCAGGGTTAGTTAATGGGGGGTGCAAACCGCAAAACGAAGACCCAATTTTGCGACATTAAAAATAACAAGTAAGAATATATATATAAAAAAAATAGTCTTCACAGATAGTCTCCATTACAATAAACCTATTTTCGATTTAGTGGTCGTTCCAAACATGCAAACTTTCAATCAAAAATAAGAAATTTGCAAGATGTTCTTTTATTTTCCTTTTGAAATGATGCAATAGGGGGTGTAGCTGCACCCCCCTTGCGCACGCCTATGTGCAGATACTTAATTAGCGAATATCCGTATTTTGCCAACTTTTAGAGCAAAACAAAAAATGTATAAGTTCTTTCCGACAAACTATGATAACCTCTAATTCTCTGTACGTAGGTATTTACTCGCTAAAACGCATTTCTTAATTTCTATCATTGTTACCTGATACATGGTTTTGTTCTAGTTTCATTTTTGTTTTCTACAGTTAAACTTTCTATATACAACCATATTATTAAGTAAAGTATTAAAAATAAATGAGTAAAAGTTGTCTAATTTTCCACTTTGGCCTAAACCTTCCTCACTTTGTGAAATAGAGCCGGCCACCGTTAGTACAAAGTTTCAACAAGTCGGGAAGTTGAGAGTTATGCTACTTCCTATAGCATGGTTGTTATGCTGTATTTAGATATAAGACAGATCCATGTAATTACCATATCTGGCATAAGACCAGGGAACGTAAATGAACAGTAACAAATGTTACAGACATGATAAAATCTCGGGGAATTATGTTTTTACAAGAATTTAATCTGCCCTTGCGTCACTAGAAGGTTGGCCACCCTGCTCCTTGGCGTAAGGAGTGTGTGGTAATCGGTGCCAACGAACGCTGCTAAACTATTGTATATAAAATAAGTTTCTGGCTTCTAACGATATCGAAATAGCGCATGCCGCCTGAAGAGTAACCAATTTTTTTTAATAGCAGGGATAAATGAGTTTGTTTTCTGCTCATAGAACTGTCAAAACCACATTTCTTTGACGTGCGTTGACGTTTCTAAATTCACTTGTAATGTCAACAAACCCACAACGCAAATTGATTTTATTGACAGCTGTGCTGTTAATTCTTGAGCCAATGCTAGGGACATGCCAGTGTTTGTATATGCGATTAGGCGTACCTTGCTTACAATGGTGTATTCGTTGACCGGGCAATATTGTAGTATTTGTAAATTATTTATGTTTCCATTAATATATAAGCAGTAATTATATCTAGAACAACTATAAAAATTAAGCAGAATTATCGTGAGAGTTCCACTTGTACATCCCTGGAGTTTAGTTAACAATAAAACTCCCTCGCCCTCACGTGTGTGTTGGAATGTCTTAACAGATTTTTTTTACTGCCGCGTTGTCTTGGATTCTTCTTTGTTTAATGGTGTTTCGGGTGTTAAAATGCCACGAGGGAAACGACTCCTCTTTTCATTAAAAACTTCGCTTAACCGAAAAGGGGGAGATATGTAAACGTAACGCTGGGAAATTTATAGCTACCGGGAAATAGAGATTTTGAAATGGTGGCAGCACATCGGGGCATTCTGTGGTGGAGGAACCTGTTGCGGCACGAGTTTCTGTGGACCGCCCAGGCCATGCGTACTGCGCATGCGTTCGTCGACTGTCTTCATTACTGCGCATGCACTTACCCTACGATAATGAGCGAACCGATTGTTTTTAGACCCGTTCTACAATGCTCGAATGCGTAAGAAAACGGATTTGGAACATGTGCACGGAAAAAAACGGACGACTCGAGGTGAATTTTTAAATATTCTACAATACGAAGAAAAATACAGTCCTGCAACTTACGAAATAAAAAATACTTACCTGCTGCAAATTACTGATAAAGATTTTTTTATGTGCACATATCATTGTGTATATTTTTACAGCGTTGAAAACTGTGTAAATACTATTGTCGAACCATGTGCATTTATTTATCAAAACAAAAATGATAGTAGCCACGAAAAATCCAAGCACGAAAATGAATACCAACAAACCAAATACTCGATTCCTATTGGCCACACGGATTCATGGACACGGAAGAGTTGGGTTTGGCCCAGCTTTCGTGCATGTATCCGTACGTTATCGGCGTCCGCATGCGTCTCAGNTGGACACGGAAGAGTTGGGTTTGGCCCAGCTTTCGTGCATGTATCCGTACGTTATCGGCGTCCGCATGCGTCTCAGTGCAGATTGAACACGGAGTGTGTTGCGTTCTCCGCTTCCGTGATCCGCATCCGTATCATTGTAAAACGGGCCGTATATTTTTAACTAACCTAAACTACAATACTATTGGAATGGGTGTTTTTTTTAGTTGATATTAGCCTTAGGAGATGCATAAGAGGCTCGTTGTTCACACACATGCGCAATAACCACGACGTCGACTGTCCACAGGCGCTGCGGTCTACATCTGCACTGTCCTACGTCTTTTGAACTCAACCATCTTCGAAATATACCACACGTGGAACCGATTTCACTGGCCACCTAAATGAACGTTGCTATTTCGATTGACCGTTAACTATTGTAACTACTAAGTGTTCTAGTGGTTAGACTACGCGTCTTTCACCAAGGTGAATCGGATTCTATTCCCGGCGGGGTCGCCCCAGGATTTTCGCAAGTGGGAATCGTGCCAGACGATGCCGCTGGTCAGCGGGTTTTCTCGGGGATCTCCCGTTTCCCCTGCCCCTGCATTCCAGCAATGCTCCTTGCACAGCTCTCTTCACCTTCATAGATCTCGATGTTAAAAGCCGCGCCCAAATCTCTTCACTCACCATTTCAACTACTTTTTTTACAATCTGCTGCCAACATTAATGTAACGGCTGCAGTCAGCGTCCTTACGTTATGTACTTATGGCCAGAATTTTTTTTTAAGTTTGTTCTTTAAACTGTTTAGCTGTGAACGAGTCGTCTGAATCTGCGAGATTTCCGGGTTCAACTATTGTCCATGCTGGCTTTACAGTGTTTCCTCCAGGCATATTTCCGATAGAGCTTGGCGCCCTCTCTCTCTACTCGTCGGAGAGAAACTATAGCCTTCTTTCCCGCTCCCGTCCGAGGGATTTAGTTAACTTACCGATATGTGAAGAATAAAAAAAGTTAAAATTAAATGTGAGTATGCGTATTATTGAGGAACACTTGTCATCTCTATTTTACATTAACTATTGCTGTTTGTGATAACTGTCATATTTCAAATATATAGTCAATAAATCTAACCCCATAAAAATGTACTAAGTAACTCAGATTCTGTTGTTGGTGTAATGTTTGTGGGATTAGCGAACTGCGAGAAATCTCCGTAGCCTTTCTAAGTGCAGCTTTTGAATAAATGGTAATTGAAATCGGTTTACTTTGTTTTATGGATATGTGTTAAAATACTAACCTATGATTTTCTGTCTAAATTTTGTCACAATTACTTAATTGTCAACCGTTAATAGAGTACTTTTGAGAGCACTGCATAGTTGTTTAGTATTCAGACTCACACAAAAATTAACTTGCATTGGGTTTAAAAACTATTCTTGCGTTAATCACGTAACACAGAATGGAATTGTTGCAAGCACATGCTAAATATATTTCTACTCGGCCATTTCGTGCTGTATCGTTCATATAATTAAAATAAACCAATTTCTGTGGCTGCATATTTTCAGCTCCATACTTCAAATAAAACATTGAAACACAGAACCACTTTCCATAAATCCCTGCGGAAGTTACTACTATTGAGTAGTGAATTCAGTGTTTATGTTAAACTTTAGGCTGTTCACGGTAAACTGAGCACTTTGGGAAACTTTGATTAAGGTATTCTTGTATGCACATTGTGTATTCTTCCGCCGTATATAAAATGAACATTGCCATCGGCCTGATTACTTTATTCATGCGTCGGTCAAGTGAACTATGAAATTATTAGATAAGTAAAAAGGTAATATATATTTTACAGATTTGCTGATTCTTACACTTGTAAGTATACGCAAAAAACAGAGAGCAAGAGAAATAATTTCATTATTCACGAATGCTTACCTAGAACTTTTAATTTATCGGCTAGACATGGAACTACTTTCCCTCCGTCGTTACCAACTTTACTGGGCGCATGCCAGTCAGCGTGCCCGTTAAAATACACGCAGGTAGCGACAGTGACATTTTTCAAATGTTGATTTAAACCGTGGTAAACAAGCAGCGAAGGAGCAGAGTAAGGAGCATACAAGTAAGAAGTTGTAACTCAACTGTATAACAAAAACATCGTAGCCAATTCATTTGTTTGCCTAAGTAAGTTCTGTGATACTACCAACGTTAGAATACAGTAGAACACAAACGTTCAGTTTACTATGTTGGTCCAGTCATTTCGGATCGATTTTCGCGGCGAGGAGTTGCAGCAAAAGATGACATTGGGGATAGGTAGGTGGGTGGTTTTGACACTTCACGCATTTCCCGAAATTTACGAAGTTATACTTCATTTCGCAAATAAACTGTAGTGCTTCACGCAAGAAAAAAACACTTAAATGGCACCTTTAAAACTGACTACGCTTGATAAAAGCAAATAAAAAAATAATTACCAATAAAATATCACGACGACACCAGTAAGGCACTCGCATAAACGTTTTTTTTTTTTCGGGTAATATTAATTTTTACGTCGTCATTGACACTTATTTCATAAAAAATGTATTTGAGAAGATATTAATTACAAACACGAAGGTGAAACACTACAAACGGTTTCATGCGAATATTTATGGAAATACACGGGGCGCGAACTAACAAACGTAAAATCCTCACTTTTTTTTTTTTTTGTTGAAGTTGTAAAACCTTAAAACTTCAACTTCGGCCAATGTTTATTTTACTCAGGTTGGGAAGCGCAATGCGAATATAATAGTTTGGTAACTAAACTTTTTCGCCTCCAGGTAGCATTGGTGGTTAATGTGTACCAGATTTTCTTCGTTTTGCAGGTAAACCAATGGAATAACTGCAATTTAAATTTAATATTTCTTTTTCAACCCTCTGATTTTTATTGTGCTAGAACCTACGTAAATAACAAACTTTGTACTTTGCACTAGAGTGGGGAATTAACGAAATATACTCACATGTTGTTTAATATTTGTTCGAAAAATTTGATTTTGCGGAACGTTGTATTACACAATTACTTTAATAAAGTACAACAGAATCGAAAAAAATCACTTTTGATTACAGCTATATTTAATTTGCTCTTATATTCGTATTGTTTTTCAGTAACATAAGCTTGGTTACAAAAACTAACTGCCGAACACAATTGTATGTTTGCTGTTTACTCTTTTGGAGGGAGTGAATAGTATTTACACAATAGAGCTGATATTTAATATTATTATGTATCACATTTCAAGCCAAACACGAACTTTTACACACAAATGTATAGAATTTCTTCATTTCCTGCCAGCTTAAGAGAGCTGTGGAGTGCGTTGCAGTGTGTTTGAAATACACGGGATTTTTTACGTAACTACTGTACTTGCGGCGTCGTATGTAGTGATCTTTAGAAATAAATCACACTTGAGATGAGGTACGAAGACTACTTCCAAGACACCACGCACATTGCAAGCACTGCTTCCGAGCTCTCCAAAGTCGCAAAATGTACTGGTCGGAAACACTTGAAACTAGTATACGGACTTGGGCTGAATTTTGCTACACACTCTGCACGTATAAAATGATAGGATCAACGCTTCAAGCCCGTGGTTGCAGCGCAGCGGTACAACGGGAACCTGCGCGCCATTTCAGAACCTTGCGTGTAGATGCGCCGCGCCGGGGCGAAGGTCGACCTCTTTGGAACAGCGGCGCACCTTGTTGCAGACATTTTTCCTGTGCCAAACTCTCCCACTACGAATATAGTTTTGTTCCTAACCTGAGTATGATACACTGCATACCATGCAAAATTGTCCGTCCGCAATCGGCTTGAACGTAAAAGGAAAATGACTATTACCTGACCAATAAAAATAGAGCAAACGAATAGAAAATAATTTTTGCTAGCACAAGAATTTTTGCACTCATACGTTGGCTATCTTCATTACAACAGTTTTCGTAACGTTTTGCAATTAGCTGGCGTTAAAAACTTGGCATAAGATACTCGGAGATGACCATCTTAAGGCAAGTCAAACAAGTTATGCCAATAAGTCAGGTCAAATACTAGTTGTGGACGTCGCAAATTCAAACACTAGGAAATTACTTACTGATGCCGTGCCTGTTACGGCATGTCTACAATTGTGCTATCCCAACCTGTGTCCTAAGACAAGGATACGCTGATTGGTAAACGTGACCCTCTGACGTCATGGCGCTGTCCCAACCTCCCGTGTCCCAAGTCAAAGCATTCAGAAAACTGAACTTTCGTTGCAAGTTGTGTCCTAAGATGATAGAAAAGAAGACGACTTCCAATACTTTCTGCGCATTCGTGTAATGTTTACGGTGTTCATGTAAACACTGAACGTGCAAGGTAGGCTTTCTCAAGACAAACGTGATGTGATGCTAATTAGTGCTNCATCTTAAGGCAAGTCAAACAAGTTATGCCAATAAGTCACGTCAAATACTAGTTGTGGACGTCGCAAATTCAAACACTAGGAAATTACTTACTGATGCCGTGCCTGTTACGGCATGTCTACAATTGTGCTATCCCAACCTGTGTCCTAAGACAAGGATACGCTGATTGGTAAACGTGACCCTCTGACGTCATGGCGCTGTCCCAACCTCCCGTGTCCCAAGTCAAAGCATTCAGAAAACTGAACTTTCGTTGCAAGTTGTGTCCTAAGATGATAGAAAAGAAGACGACTTCCAATACTTTCTGCGCATTCGTGTAATGTTTACGGTGTTCATGTAAACACTGAACGTGCAAGGTAGGCTTTCTCAAGACAAACGTGATGTGATGCTAATTAGTGCTGTGTGTGTTCGGTCTGAACTATTAAAAATGGATGAAACTTTTGAACACGCGAAGCTCNTAAACACGTGAAGCTCAAAGAAAATTCTTGGATGTAAGTTGGCTAACTTGTTTAAAATAAAACAATAAGGGTCTATATTATAAACATTAGTAAATATTCAAACCCCCCATTTTGCAACATTCAAAAATCATTACTTAACAACAAATAATGTGTCGAATTTACTGCGATCTAGTATCAGATTCTAACAGTTAACTTCGGACAACACATATTCGGACTGTGGNGCCTCAAGTCAAAGCATTCAGAAAACTGAACTTTCGTTGCAAGTTGTGTCCTAAGATGATAGAAAAAGGAGACGACTTCCAATACTTTCTGCGCATTCGTGTAATGTTTACGGTGTTCATGTAAACACTGAACGTGCAAGGTAGGCTTTCTCAAGACAAACGTGATGTGATGCTAATTAGTGCTGTGTGTGTTCGGTCTGAACTATTAAAAATGGATGAAACTTTTGAACACGCGAAGCTCAAAGAAAATTCTTGGATGTAAGTTGGCTAACTTGTTTAAAATAAAAGAATCAGGGTCTATATTATAAAGATTAGTAAATATTCAAACCTCCCATTTTGCAAACATTAAAAAATCATTACTTTACAACAAATAATGTGTCGAATTTACTGCGATCTAGTATCAGATTCTAACAGTTAACTTCGGACAACACATATTCGGACTGTGGCAATGTGACGTCACTTCACGCCGAGATTCGGACGCGTCCACGTCTACAGGTACGGCCCATTGATAAAAGGCATTTATGTGCGCCATGTCGATTGTGGACGGATCCTTACTTCGGAGTGGAGTGGAGAGATTTGGGCGGCTCTTAACAGCGAGGGTATCCAGAGCCGATGAGGGTGAAACGAGGTGAGTACGGAGCAGTGCCGGAATGCAACGGCGGGGGAAACGGGAGATCCCCAGCGACATCGTACGGCACGATTCCCACATGCGAAAATCCAGGAGCGACCCCGCAGGGAATTGAACCCGGTTCGCCTAGGTGGAGGGGCGAAGTGTGACACAGGTTAGAAAACCGTTTATGTTACGTGCTTTTCCTCTGACTGTTGTAATTCATACAGAATACGTTCAAGTTAGTCAGAATATTTTGTTCGTATAAAATGGCAAATCTGTTGAACAACTAAACGTACGCAAGCGCGTCCATAACTAATATTCTTATTCTTGCGACGCTGTAGGGGACGAGAGTGGCAGTAACGTGACACACGACCACTCAGTCGTGTTCACGCGCCTCCGTGACCGAAATTGAGCTTATTGCAGGTTTTGTCTGCAAGCAATGAATCTCAACACAATTGTAGAATACATATTTTCAAGTGATCTTTCTGAGGAAAATTTACAAGTGCCATATGAAGTCTAGTTGTTTGCAGTCGATGGTAAATTCAATGTCTGTACTCAACGAGTGTGGCGGCAGGTACATTTGAAATTGATAAACACATTTATAAAGTAGCCGTAAAATAAATACAGCCTAAAATGCTGAGTGAGTGGTTGTCATCTGGTACGCACACAGCGTTCTGCTGCTAGGCGTGGACTGCGCGAGCTTGCAGTAGATGGTCGTGTNCCCGGTTCGCCTAGGTGGAGGGGCGAAGTGTGACACAGGTTAGAAAACCGTTTATGTTACGTGCTTTTCCTCTGACATTGTTTTAATTCATACAGAATACGTTCAAGTTAGTCAGAATTTTTGTTCGTATAAAATGGCGAATCTGTTGAACAACTAAACGTACGCAAGCGCGTCCATAACTAATATTCTTGCGACGGTGTGGGTGACGAGAGTGCCAGTAACGTGACACCCGACCACTCAGTCGTGTTCACGCGCCTCCGTGACCGAAATTGAGCTTATTGCAGGTTTTGTCTGCAAGCAATGAATCTTAACACAATTGTAGAATACATATTTTCAAGTGATCTTTCTGAAGAAAATTTACAAGTGCTATATGAAGTCTAGTTGTTTGCAGTCGATAGTAAATTCAATGTCTGTACTCAACAAGTATGGCGGCAGGTACATTTGAAATTGATAAAACACATTTATAAAGTAGCCGTAAAATAAATACAGCCTAAAATGCTGAGTCGANAAATTGATAAACACATTTATAAAGTAGCCGTAAAATAAATACAGCCTAAAATGCTGAGTGAGTGGTTGTCATCTGGTACGCACACAGCGTTCTGCTGCTAGGCGTGGACTGCGCGAGCTTGCAGTAGATGGTCGTGTGCGAAGCAGAGGCCGTGAGCGCGAGTGCCCAATGTGCTGTGATGATCGACTCCCGATCGTCGTGAGTGCTGAGAGCGCTATGCAGACCGCGCCCTAGGTTACTGTAGCCCCAGAACGCAAAAACATGTTGGTGTGCCGGATGCACGGGTGCTGTAATGGAGGGGCGGGTTTTTGTAGCCTGCGTCCTGTCAGCATGTACAACTAATTAGTGCATCTCCAGGAAGGTCCCGCGGCTCGTTAATACGTGGAGGAGGGAAGCAAGGAACTTCGACATCAGGCGGTGTGTCGCAGCTTACCACAGCCGACGGAGTAGGTACAGATACTGCTATCGTATTTCTTGAGCTGTCGAAGATCATTCCGTTGATACCTGCTAGATTAAGGGGGAGAGATCCCCGCCATTTTAAGTATGCTCCTCCATAGCTTCATTTCTTGACTCAATATTTAAAAACCAAGTACAGGGAACTCGTAACAGTTATTTCGAAATATAACATTTTTTTCCCCCTTTACTCGTTTCTCATCTATAACCGTAATTAAAGATTCTCTCATTATTTAATAATTTTTCTCCCACGCGGGAAAATACGTATATAATTGAAATCATACAATCTTCAGAAATTATGTTATAGTATGCTATGCATCTGAAACTTTAGTTTTTAATGTCCGGTCGTGAAGTTTGATTACGCTGTAAAGAAATCTTAAAACGGCTGGGATTTCTTCGCCAAGTCAGATGACTAAGTACGATGTGAGTGTGCTGGTGTTGTTTAGCCGAGCTCGCGATACCTGAACCAGGATGACGTAGCGAGTGTGTGTGTGGTGGAAGACAAAGTCCTTGCAGGCTCGCAACGTCACCCTCCCTCACAACGAACTGTTTATCAAGGGAGGCCGATTCTTCCAGGTACCAGATGGCCCTCCGGTGATTTGTGGCTGCTCTTCACCCCCTCCCTCCCTATATATATACACACACCCCTGCAGGATTTGTTGTTCCAGCCCCTGGAAGGTCAACACGGCCCCAGACGAGGTAGGTCGCGCACGCAAGACAAGCCCCAACTGTGGGTTTTTGTCGGCGCTGCATCGTAAATAAGGAGGCGGATAAAAGGACGGGCATTTTCACCGCNGGCATTTTCACCGCATGCACGTCTCGAGCCGCTCTTTTGTGCGGCGAGTGACCTGTCTCTCCCGGCGACAATCAATTTGTTGCGTGGAGCACGGCAGACCGCCAGCCGAGCTACACTCGGTCCGCGGTGGCTCGCAACCATGCACGTAGGAATGACAGGAGATGTCGTGCCGTGTTGTCATCGAAACTGCTTTTCCGTCCATCGCCAGAGTGTCGCACCCAAAACATTGCAAATGTTGAGGCAGTTTTCTGTATTTAATGCATGTAAAACGTGGAAGTTTTTAAACAAATAACAACTAACGAAGCTAACTAAACTTTCGTGACAAATATCAACATGCTCTGACACAATGGTTTAATTCTAATTTTTACAGGTTAGGTTTCCAATGTTGTGGGTGTGTCAACATGGCGGACAGGCTTCATCATTGCATCATGCGCACCCACGCCCCTTGGTCACAACCTGCTTCCTACTTGCCACTTCTCACATACACGCTGCCAAACACACTTCTCATTTCTACTGACAAATTGTTCCTATTTTTACAAACGTTTATAACAGTACAAAAATATCTCTGCTAAAATTATTTGTTTGTAAATCTACAAGATCTGTGTTTGTAGTAGACCTCAACATATGTTAATACAATACTGACCCGTATCCACGAGCTCAAACAAAATGGCAAACACTCAGCAACGTAAACCTGCACTTAGTCATTTGTACGAAAACTAGGGGAGATTTAAAAGTGNAACAAAATGGCAAACACTCAGCAACGTAAACCTGCACTTAGTCATTTGTACGAAAACTAGGGGAGATTTAAAAGTGTAACTTCGTGCAAAAAGAAATACGTTACAAGTGTGAATAACATAAAACACTGCATGACGCTATTTCTCATCAATTGTTAATGCTAATGTCTTATAGGTATTTACTTTATCTTCAGTACAAAAATAATTGCAAAATTTGTAAGTTAAGTCGGTCTTGTGGTTAAGGGTACGGGATAATAATGCGAGGAACGTGGTTCGTAGCCCCCGCCCTAGCATAGTGCAATTTTTATTTCTTTCATAAAATGTATTTTTAAATAATTTCATCTGTAGTCTCTGTTAATAGTTCATCACTTCTGTTTCCTAGAAGAAAAAATATAATTTTATGTATATTTCTCAATTATTTAAGTTGTAATACAAGCCAATAATTTGTAATCCTACAAATCTATGTTTGCTGGGGTTCGAGGTATTAGCGTCTGTTTCACCTTTGTATTATTTAGTTCTATGTGGCATAAATGCGACATTGTTAGGAAAGTAAATATGTCGCTAAATTGCCTATTTTTATATAATAAACACAAAATGAACGAAATAAATCGAGTATTCTCAAATTAATTAAACATTGCATTTTTTATTTGACGTTAATGAGTGGCACTACTTTAAATAATTTACTGCAAACCTTACAACGAGTATTGCAGTCGGTGCTTACATTAAAATATATGCAGCTTAGTGCAGATTTTTTTTTTCAAAGGTTACTTTCATAAGTACTCGATTGACTCGGATTAACGTACACAGAGCGAAGTAACTAAACAGGATGAACGATACTTGCAGTTAATCTTCATCCTACTATAATTAGTTTTTGCATAAACATGTGTTCGTTGTCTATTTCTCACGTTTTTGCGTAGACGGAGTGGGCGGGCGATGTGATGCGCGTTCATTTCCAATTTTTACATAATTTCTTCATATAATTGTCGCAAATCATTTCTACATTTGCAGAATTCTCCAAATGTCATGATTTCGTAAGCATTTATGTAACTGGGACGAAATATTGTTCAAAGTAAAGTTAACCGCTCCCTGGTGAAGCCGAATACAAGTGGCCATTTTTGTCCCTTAACCACCTTTTTAAATAAATATCACCATGTAAGTAATAAATAATGTTTGTATATTCCACCGCACTCAGTAGTTAGCGTGTAAGGCTAAATTAAAATACATTTATTGGCTATTATTCGGAATGAGAGGGCTTTCAAGAGTGCTCACTCACTTAACCGTGAATAGTCCACGGAAGTGTTTACAAGACTCACGCGTTGCCAGNGAGGGCTTTCAAGAGTGCTCACTCACTTAACCGTGAATAGTCCACGGAAGTGTTTACAAGACTCACGCGTTGCCAGATGACAGGTCGTGTGGCTCGCACGTGCCACGAAAGCGTGCGACACTCCCGAGCGATTCCCACGCCTGGTTTTACCGAAACGAGTGTCTGGGCTCGCAGGCTGTGCTTGGAACACGGGCAGTCGTGATTGGCCGGCCTGGTCCGCAGAGGCGCAAGCAGGTATTCTAGTGAAGTCCAACTACGTGTATGGTAATGGGCGAGACTTGCAGCAGGGCGAGCGTAGTCCGGGCCGTTCAGATAACCAGAACCCATGTTAGTGAGCGTAGTCGCTGTTGGTGAGTTGGGAAAGCCCACAAGTTCAATTGGAAAAGGGAAGGAGTACACTCCTGCTGTGCTGAACTGACACACTTATCGTGGTTCCCTCTTCTTGACTGGCGAAGGGGGGTACGCTCACGGACATTTTCACAGAAACGTGCAGTTAACGTAAGGAAACGCAATCCGTTATGACGACAAATAGAGCTGAACTCCATATTTCCCATGGTCTCCGGTTTTGGGAACGAACAATGCCGAGTATTCGCAAAATATTTCTTCGCCATTGTACCCACAAGATGATCGTTTTTGTGGCAGTTGCGATGGACACGCCACGTATTGCTTCGAGCAGCAGTGAGTTGCTTCCGGCTCCCGTGACAGCAGTACACGTAAACATTGCTAGAACTAGAAGTAACACCTACCTTATTCGTTATCAGTGTGTCGTAGGCAAGTGGTACGAGTNCACGTAAACATTGCTAGAACTAGAAGTAACACCTACCTTATTCGTTATCAGTGTGTCGTAGGCAAGTGGTACGAGTAATGCACTCCAAAACTTTCTAATGGTGTTCAAACATTTCTACAAAAAAATTATCTTTTTAAAATTTCTTTTTATACAAATTAAAACACCCGAATTATGAAGATTTAATATTTTTTTTCCAAGGATTTCATTTTTTTTATACTTAACAACTCTTTACCGTATAGTGTAACACGGGTTACACTAAAAATGAAAATTCTCTGCTGCTGACAACAACATTTGCACGGATGTCGTTTCATTGTTTCGGCAATACTTGTCAGAACTAGAAAATAGCTTCACAGCTAATCCACATTAATAATCTTCAGTCATTTTTTACAACTCAAATGACTAATATACATGTCATTACCTGTTAAATACGAAAGGATATTTGCCAAGGAGACCCAACTCGGCACTCCATTGGCTGATAGCCAGCCAGTAAAAATCTTTATTCAATGCAGCCAGTATGTCAAATGTGGTTAGGACGGCGGTAAATGGAAAGAATAGACCGGCATGAATGACGGAGTGATGGATACAAGCGGCATAACCCCAGCTTGTCTTGAATGCCAGTACCTAAATGGGCACAGAGCGCAAAGTGTAAAATCGGGATTACGGAAAGTCCGTTATTGAAAAATTCAAGATGTATGTAATTTCCCCAGCACTTTTATGTAGAATTATGTAACTTTGTTTTTGTAATGGCGTGGGATCATGGGCCCTCGTTTTGGGCGATACATCCAGCTCAGATGGGCTGGNACCTGTTAAATACGAAAGGATATTTGCCAAGGAGACCCAACTCGGCACTCCATTGGCTGATAGCCAGCCAGTATGTCAAATGTGGTTAGGACGGCGGTAAATGGAAAGAATAGACCGGCATGAATGACGGAGTGATGGATACAAGCGGCATAATTCCAGCTTGTCTTGAATGCCAGTACCTAAATGGGCACAGAGCGCAAAGTGTAAAATCGGGATTACGGGAAGTCCGTTATTGAAAAATTCAAGATGTCTGTAATTTCCCCAGCACTTTTATGTAGAATTATGTAACTTTTTTTTTTAATGGTGCGGGATCATGGGCCCTTGTTTTGGGCGATACATCTAGGTCAGATTGGCTGGACGCGTGCTGGCAGCGGTTAAATATTCGCTAGATGTGCAGGCATTTCCCTGGAAAATAACACAGCGAAGGACATTACATAGCAAAAAAAAAAAAAAACCCGTTAAATTCGCGAACTTTGGCAGGCTGAGGCCAGGAGTTAAATATATTTTTATTGTACTGCCCCACAGAACAGAAGACAGTGCTTACTGATATTTTGGGAAGCAACTCTTATCAAAGTTGTACTGACTGTAAACAATTTTGACTAGGGCACAAACACGTTCACTTGAAAACATTTATAATATATTAGCCAAAAACATTGCCTCTAGTAAATGTTTTTATTTTAACGAAAAAATTTACTTGAATAATTTTAGTAGGGCTAGAAACTAATTTAAAAAAATTGCCATCTAAATGTTTTATTTATAACGCAAAAGTTCAAACTGGCAAGAACTGNCACGTAAACATTGCTAGAACTAGAAGTAACACCTACCTTATTCGTTATCAGTGTGTCGTAGGCAAGTGGTACGAGTCATGCACCCCAAAACTTTCTAATGGTGTTCAAACATTTCTACAAAAAAAATTATCTTTTTAAAATTTCTTTTTATACAAAGTAAAACACCCGAATTGTGAAGATTTAATTTTTTTTTCCAAGGATTTCATTTTTTTATACTTAACAACTCTTTACCGTGTAGTGTAACACGGGTTACACTAAAAATGAAAATTCTCTGCCACTGACAACATCATTTCCATGGATGTCGTTTCATTGTTTCGGTAATACTTGTCAGGACTAGAAAATTACTTTACAGCTAATCTACATTAATAATCTTCAGTCATTTTTTACAACTCAAATGACTAATATACATGTCATTACCTGTTAAATACGAAAGGATATTTGCCAAGGAGACCCAACTCGGCACTCCATTGGCTGATAGCCAGCCAGTATGTCAAATGTGGTTAGGACGGCGGTAAATGGAAAGAATAGACCGGCATGAATGACGGAGTGATGGATACAAGCGGCATAATTCCAGCTTGTCTTGAATGCCAGTACCTAAATGGGCACAGAGCGCAAAGTGTAAAATCGGGATTACGGGAAGTCCGTTATTGAAAAATTCAAGATGTCTGTAATTTCCCCAGCACTTTTATGTAGAATTATGTAACTTTTTTTTTTAATGGTGCGGGATCATGGGCCCTTGTTTTGGGCGATACATCTAGGTCAGATTGGCTGGACGCGTGCTGGCAGCGGTTAAATATTCGCTAGATGTGCAGGCATTTCCCTGGAAAATAACACAGCGAAGGACATTACATAGCAAAAAAAAAAAAAAACCCGTTAAATTCGCGAACTTTGGCAGGCTGAGGCCAGGAGTTAAATATATTTTTATTGTACTGCCCCACAGAACAGAAGACAGTGCTTACTGATATTTTGGGAAGCAACTCTTATCAAAGTTGTACTGACTGTAAACAATTTTGACTAGGGCACAAACACGTTCACTTGAAAACATTTCTAATATATTAGCCAAAAACATTGCCTCTAGTAAATGTTTTTATTTTAACGAAAAAATTTACTTGAATAATTTTAGTAGTGCTAGAAACTAATTTAAAAAAATTGCCATCTAAATGTTTTATTTATAACGCAAAAGTTCAAACTGGCAAGAACTGNTGCTAGAAACTAATTTAAAAAAATTGCCATCTAAATGTTTTATTTATAACGCAAAAGTTCAAACTGGCAAGAACTGACGCAATAGTTATAGATTTCTAACTAATTGCAAGTAACGCTTATTCTAGGTATGAACCCCAATCATTTAGATCATTTAGTCCACAGATGTGTTACACTGAAGTTTCACATAGCTAAATTTGCACAATCAGCCGGAATGATAGGTAAGTAATGGTTTCACTGTGAGCCACCTGCACGTGTTTTTGCTGCCCTGTTGGCGGCACTGAAAGAGGATGATGGCGTGAAATTTCCTTGGTGTTTGGCCTGTTTTGCTGCCAAAACAGCAGCTCTCCTAACTCCAGGCTCTCCAAACATGTAAGTTTGTTAATCTAATTTGTCGCTCCATCAAATGTAATTTTTTCTCCTTCCCGCTAGCGATATTATAGTTGTGGCTGTCAGTCAANTCAAATGTAATTTTTTCTCCTTCCCGCTAGCGATATTATAGTTGTGGCTGTCAGTCAAAGATGATTGAGTTTGGCGTGTTGGCAGTTTTAATGGCTCGCTCCTCTTGAGGGGAGGAGATGATTGCTTCTCTTCCGACCTGCACGAACATTCCATACCTCTCCCCCCGTCTTTCACTATCCAAAATCCACTCTCAGAACCCACCGAGTCAAGCGGAACGTTGTGTCGATCTGTGTCTATCACTTCTCTATTCAGAACGTTACCTCTTTCAAACATAGGTATGTGAAAATGCCATTTTATATGTTACCATGAAAAAGATTTGTTCGGTACTGTACTAATGTCAGTATAACCGCAGAGTACTAAAGAATATAAAGACTGTTCGCAGTTTATTGAGTACTTTTGGAACCAACCTTTGCGAAAAGTCACTGCCCCTACCTGCATGTATTTCAACGAGCACACTGACTGGTATGCGCCCAGTATAGTTGGTAACGGCGGAGGAAATGTAGTTCCTATTCAAATTAAAAATGTTAAGGAAAGAATGCGCGACGCTATCACGACAATTACTAGTGCATGGTAGGCGCGGTTGTTCCATGTCACAGTGCCGCATTTTCGTCGAGTGGGAGGGCTCTGCATGCTCCCCTCCTCGTGCCAGGAATTGAACGACCACCCTCTCGCCTCTTCTGATGACTGTTATTAAGCATGCCCTGTGTCTGAGAGCCATACAGCCGTCATTAAATTACATCCCTTCCCCCTTTTCAAATTCCCTAGAGGTTCTACATGAGCTGTTTGGATTTATGCGGGCCAGGACGTAGTCCGTGATTATATCCTCACAGTCAGGTAGGAAATATAACGTTTCTATTTTTGTAATATTCCTCATATCCTCAACTGTTGGCTGTTTGCGGTTAGTTGTGCACTTTCGAAAACCTTTCTTAGAATCTATTACTCTGCCCAGCTGGTATCCTTCCGCCATATGTAAATTTAACATTGTCATAATACCCTCTCTCATTTTTCCTGCGTCGGCCAAGTGTAACTGTGAAGTAGTTGGCAACGTATTACCAATTTGCTGGTTCGTACTCCTATAAGCATAACCCTATCAAAAACTAATTTATAAAAAATATTCGTTGGCCACGAATTTAAACGTCACACTTCTAATACAACGTTAAAATTAAAATGTGGAACTACTTTTACAACTTCGCTGCCAACTTGACGGGGTGCATGCCAGTGAGTGCGTGCGTGTTAAAATACGTGAAGTAAGGGGCAAGGACTTTTTTCAAAGGTTGGTATCCAAAGAGCTTAATCAACCGAGGATCACGTACAAACTTACAGGAACGACGCACATCCATGGCTTACCCAGGATTTGAACGCCGTACCTTGTCTGAAAGCGTCTCTTCCGTGGAAGTCGCCTTGAAATTAAATATTTTCATCACAAACTGTACTTCAAGAGACAACTGCAGTGCGTCGTGTTCACCCACGATGAACAGAAAAAAAATCTAAACTAACGAAAGGATAATTTATGCTTTACTAGCGAACCGGCCCCGCTTCGCCCAGATACAATTGAGTTTTGCAGTGATACACAAATCAATTGGGAAAAGACAATTAATTTATGTGAAAACAGAATTATAAAATTATACCATCTTGGCCTAGGTTTTTATCGGATTACGGCAACCCAAAAGGAAGGAAATATCTTTTACCCGATAGCCAAGCAGTAGGGCATTGTATTTGGAGTGTATCTGTGCAATTATCGCGTAGTTACCACATTTCCACTTTCGATGTATAAAAATCAAAACATGAGTTTCATAAAATTATAGCTTTAGAAATAAGTGTACCTATGTACTACTTTTTGCGTTTGACGGAGGGATCTTAATCGATCACCAAAGTTAAGCAACGTTCCCAGCGGCACACATTTGGATGGGTGGCCGTTTAGTGGCATAACATCTCAGCGCTTCCGGGCTTCGGAGGACCCGTTAAATATTCGGTCCCGGTTGTTATCGATTGATAGCAGTCGTTAAGCCATTTCAGAGGTCCTTGGGCGGCCTAATTAACTCACACCAGAGGAAAATAAATATTTCGGTCACGTTCCCAGCCGTTGCAGAATTACGTTTTGTTGTCATTCCACAGGAGCCGTATAATTTTCCGGGATAAAAAGTATCCTATGTCGTATTCCAGGACCTAAAGTACCTACATACCAAATTTCATCAAAATCCGATCAGTCGTTATGGAGCCGAGTGGTAACAATCACACACACTCACACACACACAGCCTTTCGCATTTATAATATTAGTAGGATGGAGTCATACTACTAGTACAATAAANCACACACACTCACACACACACAGCCTTTCGCATTTATAATATTAGTAGGATGGAGTCATACTACTAGTACAATAAAAAATAATTTCTTTCAGACATTTTGTGGCAAGCAACTTCTATTGCTCCTCGTTTACAATAGCACGGTAAGTGCGGATGGTCGCGATAAACAATCTCGAGGCAACTCAACATTAGTTTTCCACGGCGAACGGAAAATTAAATGCATGATACGGAACGTGGAGGTATTTGATTGTCAATGGTTCTAATGCAACGGAAACAGCAGAGGTAATATGAGTTAGAGTGCACAATCCAGCTACGCAGTAATCATTTCTGTATCGCAATACCAAACGCCTGTTTTACCCCTACAGTTGTGAAAACCACGTGGTTCTACGAAGGTTAGCACAGTGTTTGCATATAGAAGTACAAATTGTGGGTGGTACTTCTTCTGACGAGTTGTAGTGCAACTACGATATGGTCAAGTTACGAACAATATAATATTTTCTCGCGTTGGATTGCTGTGAAAATAAACCGAAACAAACGCACGTCGCTGTTTAATTAATGTACGGAGCTAAATACAGCTGAACTTTCATATCACGAAAGGCCCTGAACAACTTGGATCAGACTTGAGTCAAGCCGGAGTGTGCCCTGTCTTCAGTTAATGACTTCGAAGTCGCCTACGATCCACGTCGTAGGACGTAGCGCTTCTCCTTTCCCGAGCAGCATAATGGTCGGCCGCCTACTATTAATCAACTGCAGCCGTAAATTAGGAACGTTTACGGCGAGAACGGATGTTTTGAAGTTAATTAGTGCGCTTTCCAGTTTGGTGACGGCTCTTTTCGGGAAGCTTTTAGTCGCCGTCCACGGGCGGACAGCAGTTACGTTACGTTGGCTGAAACCGGTCAGTTCGAGTGCCTTTTCTCCCCCACGAGAGCGAATATACTGGAGAACACTTTTTGAACGTTGGAAACAGTTCCCCGGAGGTAGCCAGTTTGCCACAGTCCGGANCCCCGGAGGTAGCCAGTTTGCCACAGTCCGGACGTCTTCGGCGGAGCTTACGAAATGTGCTTGGCCGTGAAGGACTAGTAGCTGGTTCATCCTATAGACTAGTGATGAGGTTGGCCGATCTCGCTGGCTGCGCACAACCAGTCTCCGTGTCCCAACATAGAACTGCTTTTCTGCCAACACGTCTAGCAAACACGTCGTAAATTAAATTTGAGGTTATAGAATACTGTTTAGTAAGCAAGTGCTTTCCTCCAACTAATAATTTGTCAGGCAGTTTAAGTAAATTCAAATTGTTAAAAGTACTTTATTAATATAAAAGTGCTTGAGATTTAAAAATTAAGATATAAACATATATGTTCATCACTGTTGACCATGTGACTTAGAGAGTTTTGTTGCTTAGGGGTAGGTCAATGTAGGGTACATGCGCAGAAGATGAATAATCGGTCTACCTCTTCTTCAGTCTATGGCTCACCCCTGCCTGTAACTCGCAAGTCCACAGTGATATTGCCAGTGAAACACGAATAGTAGGGGAGAGCAATATAAATTGACCAGTGCGGATAAAGTGGCCATCGGATGTTACTCCGCTGAAGAGTGCTGCAGTCTGGTGGCGAGGATTTGAAACAGTTAAAGAGGGAAGCCATTAGTGTTCTGTTCATGTCTGTTGTTAAGTAAGTGATGAATATTGCTAATTTTATCTCAGAACGTAGTAGGCTTATAATTGTTTACTATGTTTCCAGTAAAATAATATGTGTTGGGCTTTAAAAACACGTGTCAAAATTTAGTATATTATTTAGCTTTTACTGTAAGCAAGCTTTTGTGTAGTGGCGCTCAAGAGAGCAAAGTGGCCAGCTACCTAGCTTGAAAAAACAGATAGAAACATTCCCCACTTCGGAGTGCAATGATTGCAGTTAAAAAATTGATAGGTATTACTATTCGATATGAAAAGTAACGCTAGGAACAGCGCTGTCGCTTCTAGCAGACAGCAGGAATAACAGGTGTAACGTAAAATCGTGTTTAGTTATGTGTGGATATTTTTAGGCCCCGCGTACCACGCCAGATAATGTAACGTAACGCTACTGTGACAACAACGTATGAAGATGTATATATATTACGTAGAGGTGTGGATACTGAATGCAGTGTAGAGAAAGATGCATGACAGAAAAACACTCACAAATAATACTGCAAAACTCAATTATTAAAAGCAAGAATATCACTAAGAAAATATCTACTTCTACCGGAAATCATAATTCAGCAGAGACGTATCAAGCAAAGTGTGAAATTTAATTAGTATCCTTGTTACCAAATTATTTCTGACAAGAAATGTGTAATCAATTTTCAAACAAGATTTCATTTGTGGCTTCANAGTATCCTTGTTACCAAATTATTTCTGACAAGAAATGTGTAATCAATTTTCAAACAAGATTTCATTTGTGGCTTCATTCCCTCTCATGGCTGATATACTCCATTAAAATTGTAAACTTCCTGAAGAAAAATTAATTAATTTGTGTCTCTTCTCCAGACTAGCTCAGGGTATTACGAAGATATAACTCCAGGGTGTCCGTGGTGAAATTAGCTAGCGCCAGTTCAAGTTGAAAAAATCCGTCTCTCCTTCCTTGAAAAAAATAATTCTTCGTTGACTTAGCTCNAAAAATCCGTCTCTCCTTCCTTGAAAAAAATAATTCTTCGTTGACTTAGCTCATTATAAATTATATGCATAACTCAGGATGGTATTGAATTTCTGGGCGATCTGGTCGTCGGCAGTAGCGTCCCCCTGGATGCAGCAGGACATTACCGGATTCCCGATATTCACGGTACACTCGGGAAATGGTCGTACGCGAAAATCCAAATTTTATCGCTACCTCGGAGATGCTATGTCCCATCTCTCGTGCGCTGACTATAACACCACGTTCAAACTCACTTAAATCTTGATAACCTGCCATTGTAGCAGCAGTAACCGACGTAGCAACTTTGCCAGACGCTTGTTGTCTTATATAGGTGCTGCCGACCGCATCGCGTTACTATGATTGGTTCCATACCTTTGTTATTTGCATACGCACGCCTATACCAGTTTTTTTTGGCTCTCCAGTGTAATTTGCGAGCTCTTAAGAGGCAGGCTCGTAAAATTCAGTTTGCAAGTATCATTTCTAGCTCCAGGAGTGTATGTTTAACTCTTTATAACCATAGCAATTAGCATAAATATTTGCTTCATAGTAATTNAGTATCCTTGTTACCAAATTATTTCTGACAAGAAATGTGTAATCAATTTTCAAACAAGATTTCATTTGTGGCTTCAGTCCCTCTCGTGGCTGATATACTCCATTAAAATTGTAAACTTCCAGAAGAAAAATTGATTAATTTGTGTCTCTCCTCCAGACTAGCTCAGGGTATTACGAAGATATAACTCCATGGTGTCCGTGGTGAAATTAGCTAGCGCCAGTTCAAGTTGAAAAAATCCGTCTCTCCTTCCTTGAAAAAAATAATTCTTCGTTGACTTAGCTGNAATTAGCTAGCGCCAGTTCAAGTTGAAAAAATCCGTCTCTCCTTCCTTGAAAAAAATAATTCTTCGTTGACTTAGCTGATTATAAATTATATGCATAACTCAGGATGGTATTGAATTTCTGGGCGATCTGGTCGTCGGCAGTAGCGTCCCCCTGGATGCAGCAGGACATTACCGGATTCCCGATATTCACGGTACACTCGGGAAATGGTCGTACGCGAAAATCCAAATTTTATCGCTACCTCGGAGATGCTATGTCCCATCTCTCGTGCGCTGACTATAACACCACGTTCAAACTCACTTAAATCTTGATAACCTGCCATTGTAGCAGCAGTAACCGACGTAGCAACTTTGCCAGACGCTTGTTGTCTTATATAGGTGCTGCCGACCGCATCGCGTTATTATGATTGGTTCCATACCTCTGTTATTTGCATACGCACGCCTATACCAGTTTTTTTTTGGCTCTCCAGTGTAATTTGCGAGCTCTTAAGAGGCAGGCTCGTAAAATTCAGTTTGCAAGTATATTTTCTAGCTCCAGGAGTGTATGTTTAACTCTTTATAACCATAGCAATTAGCATAAATATTTGCTTCATAGTAATTTTTTTAACGAAACCCGTGTATAACAGAATGGTTACGATATAGGGTTAATTAAAGAAAATTATTACATTTTTGTGTTTAAAATTTATTACTATAAAAAACACTCAAAGAATATTCATGTTCGTCCCTGTAAAGTGTGCATCCTTTTACAAATCTCAGCCCTTCGTTAAACATGAAAGCAACTATTCCAGCACTGATAAACTTCGTGTCACCGTGCAGTAAGCTTGAAGGCAAAGTCCTTGCAACAAAAGCGACACCGATACACTACTGAAAGATCCGTATATGATATGGACTAAAATGGTTCGACTGTCGTCATGTCAGAAGGAGCAGGAACCCGGAGTGAAAATGTCTTTGTGGTAAGAGATGTTGCTCCTGGTGATGAGTTCACAGGCTCGTCGTTCATACTGGTAGCAGTCGATTTTGGTAGAGGAGCCATAAGATCGAAATTACTGTTCATCACATCAACTATTGTAGCCGCAAGAAATCTCTGTTGCAGAACCAACACCGTGACTTCGATTAGGCCTGTAGTTNATCAACTATTGTAGCCGCAAGAAATCTCTGTTGCAGAACCAACACCGTGACTTCTATTAGGCCTGTAGTTTAACTTTGCGTGACCTAACATGTTTGCAGTAAGTATCGCTGCGATAAAACGAACGCCCTCTCCATAAGTATAGATATTTAATGCGGTTGAAATCATACAGCCATGAATTTCATGCTGTCGTGTGATGTGTTTGTACGAAAATACCTTGTCACAGTAGATGCAGGGATAATTTTTTTCTGGCGGAGGTGACCCATCTGAAGAAGTCGAAGGCACTGTCTGCATTATGCATGAAGAGGTCTACCCAAGCCACAATACATTCAAAGCCAGCCCATATAACAATAATCCTTACCATCTGTCAACGTAACATAATCGACTGATACCAGACCACCCAATGTACCAGCCATAACATGTTCTATAACCCAAGAAAAACTCAGCCATTACTAATCTACAAAAAAAATCATGCCAATAATACCCTCCATCATACCCCAAGTGTAACAAGCAAATATAGAGTTGAGACCAGCCCAAGCCTAACACCTATTCGATCTATTCTACCAATCGACATCATGTATACTCATCAACCATACCACACACTATAAATCAAACATTATCTAACCATTCAGTCTGTATAGGCCTAATCAAAATTATATACCTATTACCTATACCACGTGTTCTACCGAAAACAAACGAAGTATACTCACCGCTCACTATAACTGAATCATACCACGACCATCTAGCCTACACAAGCCTTACCAAAATTAACCTACTGTCCATACTTTCTGCTTTACCAGTCAACACCAGACAAATATACTATTCGGCATACCACACAAAAGTACTCAAAAAAAAAACAACAGCCATACCATACAAACATACGGTCCGTGCCATACAAAGTTACTAAAAACGCCACGAAACAATCAACTTCTTCCCATATCATCAACCATACAAATACAGTGACCACCTTTACCACCCACTATAACTCAAGCATGCATCAGCCATTCAGTTCACACACAGGCCTTACGAAAAAAATATACCTATTACCCATACCTTCTGCTCTTCCGACCGACACTAAAAAAATATACTTAGCAACATACTACCCACAATACAGTACATACCGCATCTACTAAAATATAAAAAAACCATAACCCTAACATGTCTGTCACAGCCTCATTACCAGCATGCACTTAGAAAATATTCAAGAAACAATACCAACAATTTACCCAGACATATCAACACCAACCAACCAGCCGATTTTACGAGATATCCATACCATTAACCACACTGACCAAAACGTAGCACGAACCATCCCTCCAGCATACCAAACATCAATATCAATCACTATTATCAACCAAAAAACCAGTCAATTATACGAACCATCCCAACCAATAACCCACCGACAAAACCTAACAGGTACCAAATCTCTTGCATACATAATAATTATATCGATAACCCCAGCAGTACTGAGTACCATACAGATAATAACTTTCACCAGAAATGATACTTGCAAACTGAATTTTACAAGTCTGCCTCTTAAGAGTTCGCAAATTATATTCCCCTACCTAAATGCCTTTACATATTCGCTTGCTTACAAGCCGACTTGCTAAAAAATGTGGTCTACTACATAATTATTTAAAACGAATATATAAAAACATTCAATGTGAGCTTGGGTACATATGATTAAGACCCCGACTGAAATAGCGCAATATTTTTAATACAACACTTGCTTATAAAAAGTTTTTTTAAATGGCAAATACGATGAATTTAAACTAAAAAAAGCTCTTCAATAAATATTGTCATCAGCCATATATGCATTGATTGAAAAAATATATAACAAAATGTTTAATACACTAATGTGCATAATTGTACGAGGGAATGCAGCTTCTTTGGTTGGATGCGTACTATCCAAAATTTAAGAATTGCTGTTTATGGCCACTTGTGTAGCTTAGTGGTTAGAGCTCCTGTCTTGTGTTCTAGAGATTGTGGGTTTAACTCCCATCCCTCCACCGATAATTTTTTTAAAATGTTACCTAGTGTTATGGGAAAGTGTAAAATTTACATTATTTAACTTTTATAAACTGATTTTATATTAAAAATATATTTTCGATACATTTTACTGCATTTTTTTTTAAGATTAGGAATTTTTCAAATGATAAATAAAATAAATTTAAATAAAATAATTCTAATTATTTATAAATGTATAGATTCCTATATGTGTGATCGTTTTACGATTGATTTGACAAGGTCAGCCAGCTGTCTGACCCGCGAGAGCGGTTAGGGAAGAGGTGTTGTGCAGTGGGAAGTGGGGAGAGGGGACGGTCGACGCTTTTCCAGACTGTTTGGAATTGAAAAAAGGGGGAGGGGCATGCTCATGTATTTAGTGGTTGATATGCCT
>NQII01001113.1:416147-455715 GCA_002778355.1 Clitarchus hookeri | reverse complement strand
GGCAGGTGTGGGGCTAAGGCCGCGGAGCGGGCCCTCGACTATATTTGCCACTGGCAGAGCGGCCGGCCCCACTAACGACCTGCTGATGGACCACGGATTATTAACCCTGCGGCGCCTTCATTAGGCCCTCTCCTTCCGCTGCCAGCCAACACCGTCTACAGCTTCTTCACTCTTTATTCCACACTTTGGAGATACGTGCTACTGTCAGTAAGTACGTGGACATCTATGTATCGCGTGGCTGCCTACACACCGGCCGCCACTCCAAGTTTTTGACTGTGGTAGTATAGCCACGCGTATAATTGCATGATTTACGTATAAATAAAGTGAATGCTGTAACTACATTAATTTTGACTGCGTACTGTCTTAATGCCAGATGTTTTACTTTTTTGTCACTCAGATTATTAATGATTACAACGTGTTTAGGAAACATGTGTACAAACTCGGGCACGTAATTCCTTTGATCCTAAAAGAGGAAGAATGAAAAAGGACACCCATTGTCTATCTCAAATAATAAAGGTTGTAGAAGCCCTTAAAGGATTATGCAAAGTACTTGCGTTAGAGGAACGCAAATTGGTATACGGGTTAATTAAACCACAACCTTGGATAAAATGAAGGTATGGTACGTCATACACACCCCGATCATGTAAATAATAGGAGTTGGCACCATTTGATTGTATGCAACATGTACACGGTGAGGTTGAATTGATTGCGGATATCATAGGATGAAGCAGGGCTAAGTAATTAGCAAATTAAGGCCCCCTAGAGAGGATCAACTCTTTAGTACTCACAGTTTCAGGTTAAATCGTAAACCTGTTCAGTGGTAGCAGTAGCATGGCCCGGTGAGTAGGCAACCCTCCCTGCACCCGGAGGATTACAGCGGGGATTCCCCGCCGAATGAGCATGGCCAGTTGCTGTGTAGGTGGCAGATTGTGCAGCACAGGGTAGAAACGAAGACTAAAGTATGTTGGGTGCACTGGCTAACTGTGACCGTACCCGTGATAAACACACGTTTGGTGCGTCGAGTGATGATGTGTGATTTACAATGCAGTCTGTGTTGCAATACGTTGAGAGTAGTGATAATGACTTAATGGGCCCAGTAGCGTGACTGTGTACTAATTTGTGAAAACACATAAAAATTCCGTGATGTAGCAATGCGTCATCGGTACTGAAGGCACTACCTGACAGCACAACAGAACAGGCACTGCAATCATTCGATATTATGCAGGTGGCGTATCACAATCAATTTCACAACATATGTTCAAAACGTGTCCCTCTAATGTTAATGCAGTAGTTCATACGGCGTGTTAGAGACTGGCGGACGCGTTGAAAAACACTTGATGTGTCTCGCACTTGATCGCAGACAGCCATGACCCTCACTAACTGGTCCTCTTCAGATGCCACGGGTGTCTCGTACACACACGCCTTAAGAAATCCCTGCAGACAGAAGTCTGATGGCGTAAGGTCCGGGAAGCGTGGTGGCCAAGCACGAGGCCAACCCCGTCCGTCCTATCCAGCGAGCAGGATACACTGTGTTGAGGTGGTCTGGCACAATCCTGGTGAAATGGGGTGTTGCACCGTCGCGTTGCATCCACGCCCGTTCTCTGTTGGCGAGCGAAACATCCTACAGTAACTGTGGCAAACGGAAATGCAGGAAATCATAATATTGAAATCTTGACACACGGTTCGGCAGCAAGAATGGGCCAGTAACATTGGCCTCCACTATGCCGGCCCATATGTTGATGGTAAAGTGATGCTGGTAGCCTTTCGTTACAGTTGCATGTGGGTTGGAGTTGTCCCACATGTGGACATTTCTACTGTTGCAAGAGCCTTCCTGTGTGAACGTGGCTTCGTCTGTACACATTACAATCGCCGGGAAATCAGGATAAATTTCACACTGCTGCATGAACCTCCGGCAGAATTCTAGTCGAGGGGCATAATCTGCTGTCCCCATTGCTTGTACCCTGTAAACATGGTATGCTCGTAGCAGCTGTTCATGGAGGACACACCATACTTTGCCATTCGATGCACCCATTCTCCGTGAGATCGCGCGGGTGCTCGTCGAAGCGTTGTCGCCTACATTCTCTAAGACCGCCTCTTCAAACTGCGGGGTGCGGACGGTTCTCGGTCGACCAGGTCCACATCGACGCGGAAACGTGTATGTTTCCAGTAGTCGCTGAGTAAGGTGTGCGATTGTCTGGTGGTTCGGCTGACGTCGTGCAGGATATCTTTGGTTGTACACATGCGCAGCTACCCTGTCGTTGCCTCTCATTTCACCATACGCCAAAACCATGTCAGTCATTTCAGAATTTGTGTACTGTCCATGTTCACATCTTCGGTACCTAGTGAACCGAAACGGTGACAGGCTGCGAATAACATGCCGCTTAGACAGCCGGGACGGGAAACTGCACTGCTCAGGAGGGAGGGAAAGGGTAACTGGCTGTGATGTGTAACATCGTGCATCATACCACCATGCGTTTACAACCGGGAGAAGCACGTGATGCCTACCCACAAGGCTATGGCCTTGCTACCACTGAACACGTAGTTTGCGATTTAACCGAAAACGGTGGATCCTAGAGAGTTGCAACTAGGAGGTATTATTAGCTAATTACGACGTTCTTATTCATCAGATTATATCCACAATTAATTTAACCTCACGGTGTATATGTTTCATGCAATCAAAGGATGCCAACCCCTATTATTTACATGATCGGGGTGTGTACGTCGTACCACACCTTCCTTTCATCCAAGATAGTGGTTTAGTTCATCCGTATACCAATTTGTGTTCCTCTAACGCAAGTATATTGCATAATATCCCACGTAAAATGCTTGTCGCTCTCTGCCTTTAAGGGTTCCTACAGCCCCTATTATTTGAGATGGACAAAGGGTGTCCTTTATCATTCTTCCTCTTTTCCGGTCACGAATTACGTGCCTCAGTTTGTACACATGTTTCCTAAACACGTGGTGTGTGTATGTATATATACACACACACACATACACTGACGAGCCAAAAAAACTGGCCCACCTGCTTATATCGTGTAGGGCCCCCGCGAGCAAGCAGAAGTGCCGCAAGCTACGTGGCATGGACTCGACCAATCTCTGAAGGTATGCAGGAGGCAATTCATACCATTAATCCTGCAGGGCAGTCCACAAATCCATAGGAGTGCGAGGTGGTGTAGATCCCTTCTGAAAAACGCGTTCCAAGGAATCCCAGATATGCTCAATAATTTTCATGTCTGGTGNCGTTGCAAGGCATCCCAGATATGCTCAATAATGTTCATGTCTGGTGATTTAGGTGGCCAACGGAAGTGTATAAAGTCAGAAGAGTGTTCCTGGAGCCACTCGGTAGCAACTCTCGACGTATGGGGTGTCGCATTGCCCTGCTGGAATTGTCCACGTCCGTCGGAATGCACAATGTACATAAATGGGTGCAGGTGATCGGACAGGACGCTTACGTATCTGCCGCATGTCAGAGTCGTATCTAGACGTATCAGGGGTCCCATTTCACGCTAACTGCACACGCCCCATACCATGACAGAGCCTCCACCAGCTTGAACAGTCCCCTGTTGACATGTAGGGTCCACGGATTCATGAGGATGTCTCCATACCCGTACACGTCCATCCACCCGATACAATTGTAAACGAGACTCGTCAAACCAGGCAACGTGTTTCCAGTCATCAACAGTCCAATGGCGGTGTTG
Source organism: Clitarchus hookeri (assembly GCA_002778355.1). NCBI lineage: Eukaryota > Metazoa > Arthropoda > Insecta > Phasmatodea > Phasmatidae > Clitarchus > Clitarchus hookeri. Next base: position 452,017 of record NQII01001113.1, on the reverse strand, counting down.
GCGGGCCCAGGCGAGTCGTAAAGCTTTGTGTCGTGCAGTCAACAACGGTACACGAATGGGCCTTAGGCTCCGAAAGCCCATATAAATGATGGTCTGTTGAATAGTTCGCACGCTGGCACCTGTTGATGCCCCAGCATTGAAATCTGCGCCAATTTGAGAAGTGGTTGCATGTTTGTCCCGTTCGTTCACGATCTTTTTCCGGCCGCAGTTATGTCGAAGATTTGATGTTTTACCGGATTCCCGATATTCACGGTACACTCGGGAAATGGTCGTACGCGAAAATCCAAATTTTATCGCTACCTCGCAGATGCTATGCCCCATCTCCCATCTCACTTAAATCTTGATAACCTGCCATTGTAGCAGCAGTAACCGATGTAGCAACTTTGCCAGACGCTTGTTGTCTTATATAGGTGCTGCCGACCGCATCGCGTTACTCTGATTGGTTCCATACCTCTGTTATTTGCATACGCACGCCTATACCGGTTTTTTTGGCTCTCCAGTGTGTGTGTGTGTGTGTGTGTGTATATATATATATATACATATACATATACATATGAGTGATAAATGAAGTAATATAGTCCATTCACGGTTTCTTCACTGTTTTTGAATAAATACTTTTGAAATATTACCCCGTGCATGACGTGTTTTGTTGGATCCTAGATATGCAATGTATCACATGCGTTTTATACTTGTGTTGACATAAAAGTATCTTATTTTTGTTTAAATTGAACTTTTACTTATATATTCTATGTATAAATAATATTTTATTTATAAATAATATGAATAGAAACATATAGAAAATGGTGTGTTCGTAGTGTATAGAAAGAAATAGTTCTTATGGAAAATACTATNTATAAATAATATTTTATTTATAAATAATATGAATAGAAACATATAGAAAATGGTGTGTTCGTAGTGTATAGAAAGAAATAGTTCTTATGGAAAATACTATTTCAACAAGTGGGCACGAATGCGGTGTGTAGTCCTTTTGGTGTAATTTTCAAGACTTCGTTAAGCATTGTTTGCATGGGGCAGAGGAATATCCTGGAAGTAGAACTTTAGAAGGTCTTCAGAAAATTTGGAAGTAACCGTGAATTTACTATAGTAGCATATTTGAGTTCCTAAAAAAAATCACACTTCCGCTTGACGGAAACATAAAAAAGTCATTCGCTCCGCGCTCCTGTAATTTTGTAATGATAAAGAGTTAGAGCGAATCGATGCCCCCATACTGAGACATAGTAAACAAAAAGTTTATTTTATTTTGATAGAACAGCAACACACGCAACTTCTTCAGGACTTAAGCACAGGAATGAAACATACAAAAAGACGTCGGTTTCAGTGTGCGCCTTTTACGAAAAACTGGCACACTTATGGGAGAAGCATGTAATCCAATATTTGCTCCTGTGTAGAGGATGTTTTCTTTATTGTGCAAATTATATGCGTGGAACATTCAAACTATTTTTTAAGCACGAGATTTGTGCATGTGCTTAAACAAAGGATAAAAGTTGAGTGCCCATTTACTGGCAAAAATACGCTCAGAACTAAGAACANTTTGTGCATGTGCTTAAACAAAGGATAAAAGTTGAGTGCCCATTTACTGGCAAAAATACGCTCAGAACTAAGAACAGGAATGGAGTGTTCAGTGCCAAGTCACGGTAAATCGCGGTAGAAACCTACACATAACTCACTTCTATAAATACATGGAACACGGGAAGGTGGACCCACTCGGCAGAAGGCCAACTCAGGTCCATTCAGGAATTTTATAATTCACCATTTCCAGGCGCTGACACCCAGTACCGCCGATTTCATTACAAACATAAGGACAAGTATGAGTGGTATCCTGTCTTACATGAACATGATATCATTCACGTGAGTGGAAACAAGAGCGCCATACGGAGACCACCCAATTCTCGGACACACNCTTACATGAACATGATATCATTCACGTGAGTGGAAACAAGAGCGCCATACGGAGACCACCCAATTCTCGGACACACGTTCAGCTTTCTGCACCAGATTAGCGGCTCACATACTCGTAGCCGAAAAAACGCAACTCGTTTTAAACGAATGAATTTTCGAGGTACATGCAGTTTGATTTCCACAAGACCTATNTTTCAACAAGTGGGCACGAATGCGGTGTGTAGTCCTTTTGGTGTAATTTTCAAGACTTCGTTAAGCATTGTTTGCACGGGGCAGAGGAATATCCTGGAAGTAGAACTTTAGAAGGTCTTCAGAAAATTTGGAAGTAACCGTGAATTTACTATAGTAGCATATTTGAGTTCCTAAAAAAAAATCACACTTCCGCTTGACGGAAACATAAAAAAAGTCATTCGCTCCGCGCTCCTGTAATTTTGTAATGATGNCATTCGCTCCGCGCTCCTGTAATTTTGTAATGATAAAGAGTTAGAGCGAATCGATGCCCCCATACTGAGACATAGTAAACAAAAAGTTTATTTTATTTTGATAGAACAGCAACACACGCAACTTCTTCAGGACTTAAGCACAGGAATGAAACATACAAAAAGACGCCGGTTTCAGTGTGCGCCTTTTACGAAAAACTGGCGCACTTATGGGAGAAGCATGTAATCCAATATTTGCTCCTGTGTAGAGGATGTTTTCTTTATTGTGCAAATTATATGCGTGGAACATTCAAACTATTTTTTAAGCACGAGATTTGTGCATGTGCTTAAACAAAGGATAAAAGTTGAGTGCCCATTTACTGGCAAAAATACGCTCAGAACTAAGAACAGGAATGGAGTGTTCAGTGCCAAGTCACGGTAAATCGCGGTAGAAACCTACACATAACTCACTTCTATAAATACATGGAACACGGGAAGGTGGACCCACTCGGCAGAAGGCCAACTCAGGTCCATTCAGGAATTTTATAATTCACCATTTCCAGGCGCTGACACCCAGTACCGCCGATTTCATTACAAACATAAGGACAAGTATGAGTGGTATCCTGTCTTACATGAACATGATATCATTCACGTGAGTGGAAACAAGAGCGCCATACGGAGACCACCCAATTCTCGGACACACTTTCAGCTTTCTGCACCAGATTAGCGGCTCACATACTCGTAGCCGAAAAAACGCAACTCGTTTTAAACGAATGAATTTTCGAGGTACATGCAGTTTGATTTCCACAAGACCTATAAAAAGTGAATCGCCTGCCTCTAGTCGTCATTCTTTTATTTCGTAAACAGTGTCTTGAGTCACTATGGTGGGTATCCGTTGATGATCCGAACCACCATATGGTAACGCACTTGACTCGCGGTTTACAGAGGTTTGATTTTCAGGCCTTTGCGGGCAGTCAGCTAGAAGCCGAATATTTTCTGCTTCCATTTAGTTATCCTGGTAGCGTGCTTGTTATCCATTCTTTTTCTGCTGGTTTTGGATCATTTTCCGTGCGGACGTCCGAGGTTGACTCGTTATGAGTTTTCCATGGCGCTGTCGGTAAACATTTCCGTATATAATTATACCTAATTAAATTAACTCCCTGAGAAGACGGCTTCAGACTTGCCGACTTCACTGACACGTCTCATCAGCCGTCTGGAAAATGTATTGTCTAATCCCTGATAACTGAAGACACACAGCAGTGTGTGTTTATTCCTCGAGTAGAGTAAAGGAGTCAATGTACTCGGGCAATGCGCGCCAGTGCTTAGAAGTGGACCCCCCCCCCCTTCCCAAGCCTTTTGTACTTCGTAGATTCCCAAAGCGACAGATGAGACAAATATTACCAGTGACAAAATCAAAGTCATTGGCAGGTAAGTTGGTTCATACCATGACTGGGGCAGAAAAAAATGTTTCGAATGTCTTCTGTAAATTTTAAAGTCAGAATTAGTAATTAAAATTTTTAACTGTGTCCTTTAATTTTCTGTGATGTTAACGTACCAAGTGCGCGTTCAAGGATACGTGGACTTACAGCTTTGAAAGATTTTTATTTGTGGTTTCGTTACGAGGTAAACACGCGTCAAGTACCCAGTGCTGTGCAAGATGGCGGACGCGGCATGTCGGAGTTAAGTGTTGGAATAACTACAAAACATACTGAAAACATTAATGATTATTTACTGGTAAATGTAAAGAATGTTATTACAAATACGTAATTAGTGTAGTTTTATAATGTGGTCGTGTCTATATGTTTTTTTATCATGTGATGCGGGGCGACAAGCTTCAGCCAATCAGAGCCTTGGCTCTGACGACAAGCGTCGAGAACATTGCACGAGCGAAATGACAGGGAATAAGAAGACTAATAGTTGTGTGTCTCAAACTGGCAAGCAGCTGAGGTAAATACGAAGTTTTGATCTGCACAATAAACTGTTTGCAATTTGCAGACACACTAATAAAGAATTCATATTGTTGTCACCTATGTTTAGAGAAAAACAGAAATGTAATGTTTCCCGATAAGCGCTAAGGAGTGGAGTGGAGAGATTTGGGCGGCTCTTAACACCAAGGTCTCGGCAGCCGATGAGGGTGAAGTGAGGTATTGAACGGCGTCGGAATGCAATGGCACGGGTAGGGGGTACGGGAGGTCCCCGAGAAAACCCTTGGGGGGCCAGTAGTCTGACCAGTAAGCTACTGCGGCCCCACAATAGTAAAACAGATTGGGAATCGCGCCCCAGTAGGCGGCACATGTACACAGCCACGTCCGTGAACGATCACGGCGGGATAGACGCCCATACGGTACGGAGGGATAGTTGACAGCGACGTCACAAGGGCAGAATGCCGTGCTACCTTATCTGGGTTTATGACGGACCAACAGCCAATGAACAGGTATAGTCTATTCACGGTTTCTTCATACTTGTTAAATCCAACCTTTGAAAAATCACCCCATGTATGATCACCCCATGAATGATATGTTTAGTTGTTTTCTAAATATTTCACGTATTACAAGTATTTTATACTTGCGTTATCATATAAGTCACTTATTTGTAGTTAAACTGAACTTTTACTTATATTCTATCTTTAAATTTTAATGTTTAATTTATAAATAATATGAATAAAACAGGGAGGAAATATGTGTGTTGGTAACGCTAGAAAGAAAAGTAGTTGTTATGCAAAGTGATATTACATTGAATGCGCACGAATCCGGAGCGTTGTACCTTCGGTGTAAATTTCTGTACTTGGCTAAGCTTTATTTGCTTGAAGCGGACGCATATCTTAGAAGTAGAACTTAGCAGGGCTTCAGAAAAGTTGGAGGTAACCGTGAAAAGCCTATAACTGAAACTCAATTACACAAATGATTGTGGACATTGGAATGTAACCTGTTGCCGTATGAATTCTCGAAATGTCCTGGTCTCTTATAATGGATCAAAAGAAAACACCACGGAAGACTTATGATAGTGTTAAGCTATCCACGAATTAACCAGCTAGAACACAGCAAAGCCAGAAACACGTTTTGGGGATCGGCGGGGCGTCTGGCTGGTGCGGTAATTAATATACGAGATTAAATTACTTCTCCACCTACCGAGCAGCTTTTTTTTTTTTTGGAACACTTCTGTTACCTGGGCCGTCGATGAGTGTGCCGTAATTAGAAATAGCATCTTAGTTGTCAGGCGTGCCCTTCAAATTTTTATAATATCCAAGTACAAGCAGGTTGGTCCAGGCTTATACCCTTCAGTAAGATATCTGTATTGTTACGATGGGTCTGACATTCAGAATAACTATTTATTGATTTGGGATAATATTTTAACTGAGCGTAGGGTTTACAAATGTTGCTTTGTTTAATTATTACATCTTTTAATCATTACAGTTGTTTCTTTGATTTATTATTTCGTGTTGCTAATTTCCTTTGTAACAGCATAAAATGCTAAGTTATACTGAAATTCACAAACCTCCTGAAAAACTGGTTTTCTTATGTTTTCTCCACCTTTTTTTAGAAGCTGAGTTTTACGCCAAGGGCTCCCGGCGTTGCTTGGACACATAAGACGACAGTAAGATACACGACTCCGTTTTACGGGTTTCGGGCCCGTTTGGAAGGAGGAGGGGGGGGGACGGAGCCCATTTTGCCCTATGCAGTATTTTAAGTTGGATACTGAAGGCCATCCCTGTTGTATTTTGTTGAGATTCGTCGAACGGTGTAGAATTTCACGGAGAACAGACATGCGTACATACATACAAACTTTGACTTTCATTTATGTGCATATATACTCGTAGGTTCTGTAACGCAACTTCGCTCATTAAAATAATATCCAACTTCCCCTTTTTCAGAAATATAAAACCAGTAATTTTGAACTGGACTTAGTCGCGGTAGAGACACAGCACATATAAAACAATGGTTTACAAGAGTCAAGGAATCAAATCGTTTTACAACAGAGGCAGTGACAACGTTACAACGTTCACTGAGGATGTAGGTTTATATCGCAAATAAGCATTAGAAAGCAGCCGGACGCAGGACTGCCACAGCAGTGTGGCCATAATAATGGAGAGGCCACATCGTTTCGTATGTTACATTGAAAGAAAATCATAAGGAATACGTACTTTACTTGAAATTAGTAACTTTGTCACCTGCGAGGCTGAGGTTATTACGGCGTTATTACATACTCCAATTATATATCCCAGCAAGATGTATACGTGTAAGTTTTTGTAAGTTGTTAACGGTTATTTGAGCACTAAAACCCCGCTTTTCTTCTCATGTGTATCCTTCCATCATATGTAAAATTAACATTGTCATGTGCCTCACCACTTTATTTATGCGTCTTCCAAATGAATTCGTGGACTTTTTAGGAATTTAAATATGTTAATGATATGCAAATTATTACGTAATCTTAACGTGTGTATGAAACAAAAAACACAAATTTCACTTGCCATAACTTTAAATACTACACGTGTTATACAACGTCAAGTATTAGAATTATTGCTATTGATTGCTGCCAACTTAACAGGGGCTTGCATTCCACTGTGTACTGTAGTGTTATAGGCAGTGATTTTTTCTTTCAGAGGAGGATTCGAAAAGTGCTTAATTTACCGTGAACAACCTTTTTAATAAACCCGCCTTCTTGGATCTAATTTCCGCATTTGAGAACGAGTAGCGCGGGAGGGGACGAGCATCAAGTGCACCATCGCCATTAAGCGCAAGGCTGTGAACTGGATGACGTGAAGTGTTCTCGTCGTGCTGCGTGTACCTATGGGACTTCCCTATCGTTTTCTTGGCTGGCAGAAAGTCTGTGTCAAGGTTCATTGCAGGACTCGTAAGTATTTTTGTATGCATCTGACTCGTACATTTTCAGATAGAGCTTTTTTTAAAAAGTATTTTTTTTAGATACTTTGCAGTGCTCTGTAATGGCGTTTAAAGTACTCAGCAGGCCTCGTCTGAAGAAGTGTGTTCTTTTCGTAGTTGAGCACATTGGACGCACGTGTAATAGTTTCGTGTGAATACGTGTATTTGAAACACTGTGTAACCTAGTTCAAGGGCCAGGTCGGCGGGTTCTTCAACCAATATTTCCCCCCCTCGTGATATCAGTGGGGCTGGAGAGCGCAGGACGCAGGTCTCCCTGAAGCGCGCCTGTGTTTACTCGGAGGGCTGGCGTGCTCTCGGGGCGTAAAGGCGATCGCAGTCCCCTCCCTGNTTGAAAGCGCAGGACGCAGGTCTCCCTGAAGCGCGCCTGTGTTTACTCGGAGGGCTGGCGTGCTGTCGGGGCGTAAAGGCGATCGCAGTCCCCTCCCTGCCCCGGCGGTGCGACTACGCATAAACACCGCCACCAGAGCTCCGCCAACTGTTTACGAAACGAGGCAACGCGACGTACTGGAAAAATAATATTCATACCGCCTTCCTCCCCCTCCGTCTGTTCCAGCACCACACAAGTTAAGCAACCAAACACGACCTGCTACCGGCGGCCCTACGCGTGGACACAGAGTATTTAATAATACAGAGGTGAAACAATCGCTCACTTCGACTTTGTTATTAAGATGTCGGTAAATAATTTTTTAACTATTGTTACAATATCTCAAAGTCAATGGAGATAGTCAGGTTCCTTAAGGGATGGGGGTCTTAAAAAATAAAAGAGTTAATCATAATTCCGTAATTTATTTACAGTAACTACGAACAAAATATTCTCGACTCAATATCTCGCAATCAATTACTATCACTTGCTATTCACAATAAATTAATCCAATCAATGCAATTTACAATCACCTCAAACAAATTAATGTAATTTAATAAATAAAATCAGTCCAATAAACAATATATCAATACCTAATGAATTATTTTATAAATCGTATGTCCATATTTGACAGTTCCAACATTTACAGTAAAGTCCGTATCACATGTTCATCAGTGGCACCTTAGTTCAGTCTGTATTCCACTAGTCCGGAATATTTTAAAGATCTAGCTCCCTCCTAAGGCACAGTAGCTCTCTACTCGTCGGGTATCACGCCCCTTCGTCCGTTCACACCACAAACACCTCGTCCTCCATGATTTCGCAATCTTCGACGTCGTCCGTCCTCTTCGCCGATGTTCCTCGCTGCACCAGACTTCGTCTGATAATCGCACTTCAGCCAGATAGCTTCTGCAAAGAACTGCCGATACTCTGGCCGTGGCGGTATTTAAAGTGTCTCTGGTCATAGCCGAGAAACTTCTCCAAATGCCGTATTGCGCCCCGCGGAAGGATTTGCCAGAACGGTCTTGTTCATCCTTTCGAGTAATCGAATTCCCCGGCAGAGCGGAGGACGCCAGCCAGGTTATAAAATGACAACCCTGCCAAAGAAAGTTCTAAACAGACGTGTTTCCAACTGTTACGATTCGGTAAATGCGGACAACCTCAACGAACTGCAGCGANGGGTAGTGCTCCGGCCAGACCACACGCTTGGTAAACTGAGTGCTAGGATCTCAGGCCTTGTGGTAGGACACGCTCGATGTGATCTGGTAAATCAGATCGAGGCTACGCTCGGTGCAGCCTGATGAACAGGTCGGAGCTACGGATTTGGTCAATTTCGGTAAGCGCTGGTCGTGTCTGCGTTGAGAGGGCGTGATCCCTCTTCCCCGCCTACTGGGAGGCCGGGGTGCGGTAAGGCCTCACGGCTAAGAGCGCCCCGTTAACAAAGCACGGCTTCGGTTGTGTCTCATATATATTGTCCAAGGTGGCGCGTGCAGATTCAACTCTGTAAGATGCTGTTGATAGGTGAGGTGGTATCCACGCCCACCCACCGCGAATGGAAGGAGCGTAATGTCCTTCTATTGAATTGCATTCAACTGCAGTGAATTAAAGCATGGTAGTGCCATATTATTGGCTGGCTTCAGATTTGATGGGATCTGGCCGGTGTGCACAGCATGGATTACTCTAACAGCTGAAGTGGTTAAAATGCCTGATGTGGCTTTGTAGCTGAATAAAAACTAGTGCTGGGCTCTGTGCACACCGTATGCTGATCTAGATGTTATTCCTCTTTTTACCTTTAAGGCATAGGCACAGGAGACTCGACTGCCCACACCCTATACAAGACAGTACAGATAATAATGTCTGTCGAACCACGCCGAGCAGAACAACCCTCAATATGCAGCTTGGCGTGCCGCTCGTCGCTTCCTGTCACAATATTTAGTCTACTGCAACGATACTATTCCAGTTAGTCTTATACTATTATGGCCTCCCTCGCCAATAGCTTGTATTTCATATAACTTAGGATAATTCGATGAAAGCCCTGTTCAGTGTTTATATATAACTTCGTTAACACAACCCTTCTCTCTAAGTATATCCATAGTATAAAATATAAAATCATAACAGCGCAAAGACTGCACGCCTTATCAGCGTCCTGCATGTATGTGCGTTGTGGGTCTCTTGATGCGTGTGTATGTGTCACCAGTAGCTCTACGGGTTTGTGGGGCCGCGGTGGCGTAGTGGTCTGACTACTCGCCTCCCACCAAGGCGAACCGGTTTCGATTCCCGGTGAGGTTGCTCCCGGATTTTCGCATGTGGGTATTGTGCCGGACGGTACCACTGGTTGGTGGGTTTTCTCGGGGATCTCCCGTTTCCCCGGTCCTTTCATTCCGGCGCTGCTCCTTACTCACCCCGCTTCACCCCCATCGGCTCTCAAAATCTCGATGTTAAGAGCCGCCCAAATCTCTGCACTCCACTCTGAGGGATTATGGCGTTAAGTTAATCCTGGTAAAGGTTGATCACGGAAAGGTGAGCTCTTCTGAAATCCACCTTTAAAAAACAGCATTTCCCACATTTACAAATATGCGACAATACTCCACTGGCACGCAGACTGCTAGTTACGATAGTTAAGTTAAGAAGTACCACGGGTGATCGGAACCCACCTTAGGTTCTCTCGGGTGTCCGAGCCATTGAGGTTGGACTCGCGGTGGCAGTGGTTAAAACTTCGCAAACTGATGAAAGTCTGAGGGTTCTCTTCCCTGAGAAGGAGCTCCGGCGCTGTGCTGGAGAGATAGTAGAGAGGCTGGGTGGTGTCTCGGCCGGACCACGGGTTCTTCTGGGTGTGAGGGTCCCAGATGGATGTGGGAGCGGAGCGGAAGGCGTATCGCAGTATCAGTATGGGGCTTGGAGCTGGTGAACTGAGATGTTCGTTGAATGATCCTCTGCGCTGATTGAGTGTATATCAATCCTTGTCCGTGGGAGCTCACTGGCGATGCTGTTACACTCTTACGAAGGTCGGGCACAGTCGTCTGGTGAGTTTTCCCAAGTGGCGACCTGGGATGTGGCTTTGCCGCAGTGACGTACAACTCCTAGTTAAGTTAGCAGCAAATTAATGAAAGTGGTTAACACATTTATCGTATTGAGACTGCAATGTTTAAATTTATGGCCACTGAAGTTAATGTTTTTTGTTTCCTACAAATTAATTAGCGTATGCATTTGCATATTAAAACACGTTCATATTCCTAACAATTGCACGGTTTCATTAGAATGACGCATGACTAGAGTAATTAGGCCAATGGAAATGTTAATCTTACATGCGGTAGAAGGAAACAATGAAAAGAAAAGTAGTTCGTAATCAGAGATCTCATAAGTACTACAGTAAAAACGTTTAGAGAGGAAGTGGTGTGGATTGAATGCAAAATAAACTTAATCTCCCATTTGAAAATTGTAAAAAAATCCGCGGCTTCCTCGGGACACGAATGCGGAAACTCGTGAGTCGAGAGTAGCGACGTGGTGCTCCCAAACTTTTTTCTGCTACATTCCATCGCTTCTCCATATTAAGGTCACAGTTCATATACCTTCATGGACAACTCTTGCCTACGGTCGGCCACACAGAAATATAGTCCCGTCACTTTGGCGGGTATCTTCCTGCCCTGGAATACGCCTTCAGTATACACTGAGAAAAATACTGTGTTGAATCAAACAAAGTTTGTTTAGCGCAACTAAATTGTTTGTAGAGGTGCAATAAAATATTTTGATAGTTTAACCAATTTTTTTTTTTTTTTTTTTTTTTTTTTAATCCTATACAAAGATTTATTTGGCTGGTGCAACCAAAGATTTGTTTGACTCTACGTACAACAAAACAGTTTCGATTAATATAAAAAAATTGGAAGCCCGACCGAGATTGGAACTTAAAAGATCTGCGCCCGAGAGCTTCGCCCTAACAACCCCAGCTAAAGATAAAATTAGAATGTTTTTAAATACATACATTTCAATTTTCGAAGGACAACGTGCATAAATAAATATTTTAAGTTTTACAGCTCTACATTTTATTTTCTGTTGAACTTGTTTTATTAGGATGTTTATAATTACTAAGCATCACTAAATGCACACACACACTTTGCCACAAAAATGCAAACAATCTCTCGAGCTGTATTTTTTAACGAAGGCAGTGTAATGAGTGGCCAAACAATAATGTACAGTTGATTGAACAAAATATTTTGTCTTTTGGCCCAGCACAGGGGTTTTTTTTTACTCAAACATGTACTTTGTTAGATGAACAAAATTAATTTTGTTGCTTTCAAAGTTTTGTTTACCCAACAAAATATTTTGTTGCGGCAACTAAATCTATTTTTGGCCCTCTAAAAAACAAACATTTTGTTGTCCTTTCTCTCAGTGCACAACTTTTATCTCCATAAAACTAATAAAGGCGGGCAGACTCAATGTTTTCGTCAAAAACAAGTATAAATTAATGATATTCTGAGACAACCTCTAGCCGCGCATTCATCAACGGGGACCTATAAGACAGCTAAGCTAATCTTGCCAACGTACAGTAGTAAGGCAGAAGTAATAACTCATTTTCAGTGGGGCCGGTAGGAAAAAATATGCAAAATTCTAAAGCTACGCGTGGATAAAATGTGACATGGTAAGTGCTGAACGAGCGCGAAGGATATGTGTAATTTTTCTTAAGGGTGGCTGGAGTTCAAACATTATCAGTGAGCGTCGTGAACCTAGAACTGTTTTTCGCATTGAGGTACTGAGTGCTAAGGGCGACACTGGCACGCGTATCGCATGCATGTATCGCCTCTAAACATGAGCCACTGAACTGGCGTGCACGCTTGAAGCTGTGGGACTTTCAAGCGACGACCCTGCGATTTATTTGCTGGAAAGTTTGAAACGTAATTTATTGCAATTATATTTTTATAAATTCGAACGTTTCCACGTGGTGTAATCTAAATACTGTTCAGCGCAGATAGAAGAACCTTCACAATTATCTGACTTAGTCATGCTTTTGGTTTATAATTCAGAGGGTAAAACTCCCTTTTTACCGCAGAGAAGACACTTGAAGGCAAGGTCCAGCAATATTCGGATTAACTGGGAACTTTATTAGATTACAGACCATTCTGATGCTAGTGTTGAAGTTCGGTTGCTACTACGATGAAAACCAAGCCTCGGCAACGCTGAAATAGCAGCGGATATTGCCAGGGCTTTACAAAGAAAAAGCTGTGGCACGTTGCAGAAGCCATCTCCAGCAGTTTAGTACTACATTGAAGATGGAGATTGTGATGCTCGTTGTAACCGTAATAAAATATAGTACGATTATTTAAACGCCACTGAAGTCCAAAAAACAACTGCTGGCAGAGAATGACCGTGAAACCGTGCAGAGTGTCGTTAGAGGACTGTTAACCNACCTCGATGTTAAGAGCCGCCCAAATCTCTGCACTCCACTCTGAGGGATTATGGCGTTAAGTTAATCCTGGTAAAGATTGATCACGGCAAGGTGAGCTCTTCTGAAATCCACCTTTAAAAAACAGCATTTCCCACATTTACAAATATGCGACAATACTCCACTGGCACGCAGACTGCTAGTTACGATAGTTCAGTTAAGAAGTACCACGGGTGATCGGAACGGCCCCAACTGAGGTTCTCTCGGGTGTCCGAGCCATTGAGGTTGGACTCGCGGTGGCAGTGGTTAAAACTTCGCAAACTGATGAAAGTCTGAGGGTTCTCTTCCCTGAGAAGGAGCTCCGGCGCTGTGCTGGAGAGATAGTAGAGAGGCTGGGTGGTGTCTCGGCCGGACCACGGGTTCTTCTGGGTGTGAGGGTCCCAGATGGATGTGGGAGCGGAGCGGAAGGCGTATCGCAGTATCAGTATGGGGCTTGGAGCTGGTGAACTGAGATGTTAGTTGAATGATCCTCTGCGCTGATTGAGTGTATATCAATCCTTGTCCGTGGGAGCTCACTGGCGATGCTGTTACACTCTTACGAAGGTCGGGCACAGTCGTCTGGTGAGTTTTCCCAAGTGGCGACCTGGGATGTGGCTTTGCCGCAGTGACGTACAATTCCTAGTTAAGTTAGCAGCAAATTAATGAAAGTGGTTAACACATTTATCGTATTGAGACTGCAACGTTTAAATTTATGGCCACTGAAGTTAATATTTTTTGTTTCCTACACATTAATTAGCGTATGCATTTGCATATTAAAAATCTTTCATATTCCTAAAAATCGCACGGTTTCATTAGAATGACGCATGACTAGAGTAATTAAGCCAATGGAAATGTTAATCTTACATGCGGCAGAAGGAAACAATGAAAAGAAAAGTAGTTCGTAATCAGGGATCTCATAAGTGCTACAGTAAAAACGTTTAGAGAGGAAGTGGTGTGGATTGAATGCAAAATAAACTTAATCTCCCATTTGAAAATTGTAAAAAAATCCGCGGCTTCCTCGGGACTCGAATGCGGAAACTCGTGAGTCGAGAGTAGCGACGTGGTGCTCCCAAACTTTTTTCTGCTACATTCCATCGCTTCTCCATATTAAGGTCACAGTTCATATACCTTCATGGACAACTCTTGCCTACGGGTCGGCCACACAGAAATATAGTCCCGTCACTTTGGCGGGTATCTTCCCGCCCTGGAATACGCCTTCAGTATACACTGAGAAAATTACGGTGTTGAATCAAACAAAGTTTTTTTAGCGCAACTAAATTGTTTGTAGAGGTGCAATAAAATATTTTGATAGTTTAACCATTTTTTTTTTTTTTTTTTTTAATCCTATACAAAGATTTATTTGGCTGGTGCAACCAAATATTTGTTTGACTCTACGTACAACAAAACAGTTTCGATTAATATAAAAAAATTGGAAGCCTGACCGAGATTGGAACTTAAAAGATCTGCGCCCGAGAGCTTCGCCCTAACAACCCCAGCTAAAGATAAAATTAGAATGTTTTTAAATACATACGTTTCAATTTTCAAAGGACAACGTGCATAAATAAATATTTTAAGTTTTACAGCTCTACATTTTAGTTTCTGTTGAACTTGTTTTATTAGGATGTTTATAATTACTAAGCATCACTAAATGCACACACACACTTTGCCACAAAAATGCAAACAATCTCTCGAGCTGTATTTTTTAACGAAGGCAGTGTAATGAGTGGCCAAACAATAATGTACAGTTGATTGAACAAAATATTTTGTCTTTTGGCCCAGCACAGAGGTTTTTTTTTACTCAAACATGTACTTCGTTAGATGAACAAAATTAATTTTGTTGCTTTCAAAGTTTTGTTTACCCAACAAAATATTTTGTTGCGGCAACTAAATCTATTTTTGGCCCTCTAAAAAACAAACATTTTGTTGTCCTTTCTCTCAGTGCAGAACTTTTATCTCCATAAAACTAATAAAGGCGGGCAGACTCAATGTTTTCGTCAGAAACAAGTATAAATTATTGAAATTACAATGATATTCTGAGACAACCTCTAGCCGCGCATTCATCAACGGGGACCTATAAGACAGCTAAGCTAATCTTGCCAACGTACAGTAGTAAGGCAGAAATAATAACTCATTTTCAGTGGGGCCGGTAGGAAAAAATATGCAAAATTCTAAAGCTACTCGTGGATAAAATCTGACATGGTAAGTGCTGAACGAGCGCAAAGGATATGTGTAATTTTTTTTAAGGGTGGCTGGAGTTCAAACATTATCAGTGAGCCTCGTGAACCTAGAACTGTTTTTCGCATTGAGGTACTGAGTGCTAAGGGCGACACTGGCACGCGTATCGCATGTATGTATCGCCTCTAAACATGAGCCACTGAACTGACGTGCACGCTTGCAGCTGTGGGACTTTCAAGCGACGACCCTGCGATTTATTTGCTGGAAAGTTTGAAACGTAATTTATTGCAATTATATTTTTATAAATTCGAACGTTTCCACGTGGTGTAATCTAAATACTGTTAAGCGCAGATAGAAGAACCTTCACAATTATCTGACTTAGTCATGCTTTTGGTTTATAATTCAGAGGATAAAACTCCCTTTTTACCGCAGAGAAGACACTTGAAGGCAAGGTCCAGCAATATTCGGATTAACTTGGAACTTTATTAGATTTCAGACCATTCTGATGCTAGTGTTGAAGTTAGGTTGCTACTACGATGAAAACCAAGCCTCAGCAACGCTGAAATAGCAGCGGATATTGCCAGGGCTTTACAAAGAAAAAGCTGTGGCACGTTGCAGAAGCCATCTCCAGCAGTTTAGTACTACATTGAAGATGGAGATTGTGATGCTCGTTGTAACCGTAATAAATTCTAGTACGAGTATTTATACGCCGCTGAAGTCCAAAAAACAACTGCTGGCAGAGAATGACCGTGAAACCGTGCAGAGTGTCGTTAGAGGACTGTTAACCANCTGAAGTCCAAAAAACAACTGCTGGCAGAGAATGACCGTGAAACCGTGCAGAGTGTCGTTAGAGGACTGTTAACCATGTTTTTCTCAGCTGGGTAACGGTGTGTGGTCCCAACGACGACGATGACGGCGACTGTAAATTACAATGTCCATCAACAAAACAATTTGAGGGGAGGGAGTTTGGAATGCTAAGGGCGTTTCACATGCGCGAGTCGCCTCTTCAATTAATTGGCGCACGAGTGGAGACGCGTGGCTCTATAGTCGCTGACGTGGAGGAAGACGACCCGTCTAGTTTACTCCGAAGGGAGACGCAATCTCGGCTGGGGCGCGGTCCGGGCCTGTCTGTCGCCTGCTCCTTCCAGGAAGAGGCGAGTGCCAGTGTTTGCATACAATGCACGACGGGCGCATCTGCCAAAACGGTCCCGGTGGGAGGAGCGCCTCGACTCGTCGATCGCTTGTCTAGCCTCTCGCTTCATAACAACTGTGCTCGAGGCCTGCTGCACTTTAAAAATTAACTTTTGAAAAATTTCTCTGCCCCTACTTGTATATATTTTAACGGGCATACTGACTGACAAGAGCCTAGTAAAGTTTGTAACGGCGGAAAGAAAGTACAGTAGTTACATGTCGTAACGTTGAGTTAAAAGTGTTAGTTAAACATTTGTGAATACCGAAATTATTTCCTTTACTTTCTGTGTTTTAATGCGTGCAAGTGAAAGAATTAAATTCGTTAAACATTTACCCTTCTAATAGTTTAACGGTTTCACTTGATTGATGCAAGAATAAAGCGATCAGGCTCGTGACAGTATGGTAAGAAGACACAGTGTGCGTACAAGCATATCTTAAGAGGGCCTTTAAAGAGTGCTTATTTTACCATGAACAGTATACAGACTTGGCATCCCACACACCACACGCATGTCTCATATACTTCAACAATTACCACTGTCTTCTATGACAAGGTCAAGTGTCATCTCGAAATCTATCGCGAACAATTCATGTCCCCTTCACGGGCAGTGTTTGTGCTGGGACGAGGGTGTTCATGTGATCGTTAATTCGCATTAAATAAGCCTACTGCGTTTATAGAGAGAGAGTGTGTGTGTGTTAAAAATATGTGTGCGTTGAAAACGCCAGCTTGGTGTCGTGGAGAGGAACTCTTATTAAAAGTAATTTTTATTTTGAACGAAGGCAGCGATTCGTGTTTCGTAATTAAAAGTGTAATTGAAAGAAGCTGCAAAATAGAATATCTTAAAATAATTGATCAGTTTGAGAAAGTAGTTTCGAAATGCAATAAAAGTAACCATTAACTTCCTCTGCAGTTCTGCCCAAGTGCATGCAACAGTGGACGAAGCGAAAAATTTAATGCATCAAAGGTTTTGGCTGAAACTTCAATTTCACAGCAGTGGAACCGGATAGTTCGAACGTTAGTCTACTCTGTTTTTCTCTCTATTGACGTAATTGAGAGTTGACCGCCTACGCGTTTGAACGTCTAACGGGTGAGATATGGTCACTAAATAGCTTTATTAATGTTTTCCATCAGTATTTACTAAAGATTATTATTTCAAAATGTAACTCATGTAGAACGCATATCATCGTTAATTATATTTTCCGAAACTGCTACCGCTCCTGTCGTTACAGTCGTAGACAAAATTAAATAATAATAATTATTGTACTAGTTTGGTCTCGCATGGAAAAGTATTAAAAGCGCGCTCGTCGCTACTGATTTCACCCGAGTCATATATGGAACCGTGCCAGTCAATTAGACTAAGGTATTTAAGTAAAGTTCAAGCACGGTATATTGGGCTTAGACGATCCTGCTAACAGCACCATGATGGATCCTTGTAAATATTTTCGCGCGTTGAGACCTATGGCGCTGTGGGTGGTGTCCATTTTTTTTTCTGAGTAGCGCAATTTCCTTTACTAGTAAAATCCGTCGCTGCTACATTTTAAGATGCCATTACGTAACACATTTGAGCAATGACGGGGACCTACGAATATGTTGCCAAGTGTGTGTTAATTCACACACTGCAATTTACTTAAGTTCTAGCAAAAATTGCTTCCATCCAAACTGTTTTCCTTTCCCCCGCTCATGCGAGTATGAATACTTCTCTGGGGCATAGGAACCATGCCGTGATTCGGATTCAACGATAATTTTTATGAAAGGTACAGTACTCTCTTCTAAATTATATATCTTTTCCGTTCTCACTCCTATTAACAGCTAATATTTCTCAGAATAATTTGTTGTTCACTGCACGTGTCACAGAGTGGGAGCCCCAACAGGAAACCCCACCACTCCAAGACAGTGACCTTTAACTCCCCTTCCTTTCATTCCACTCATTTAAGCAAAATTAGTCATACCACAAACCTTCAAGCAGTAGAGTTTAAATAACAGAGTACAAACAAATAACGCAGTCGCAATAAATTGCGACAATTTAACCATCCCCTGACATGAATTGGAGAACAAGATAATTAACCACCAAAATTGTGAGAAATGATTCAACAAACTGTTAGTTTTCATTTCCTTACTCTCCGGGCTTAATATTTTCTTTCTTTTTTATCATAAACTGCCTATATAAAAAATACAAGCATTATAGAAAATACAAATAGCCAAACAGGCTTTAAAATACGTTGCAATTATAATGTATGTTATGAAAATTTCATGAAGTTACATTTAATAATGGGCTCCCATAGCAATACATATTTAGAAAAAATATTGTAACATTGCAAAATTACAAAATATAAAAAACAAAAACTTATCTTAAAAATTTTCCTTATACATGCCCTATAAAATGTCCTCATCAAACATGGCAGGATATGTCTTCTGCCAAGTTACAATGTTCTCATCGCGAGGTCCCTATCCATTCTCTCTCCCAAGACGAAAGAAATCACTTTTATAGTCGGGAAACACGTTGACTATTGAGGAACATCCCAGAAAGTTTCGTTGTGGTTCGAGTCTAGTAACATTGAAATCTTGATGACGTCGAAGGTAGCGTCGGACGGTTGCTAGACGCCATCCATACACGTCGGATGGAGAGAGGCATCAGCGGGGTGAGGGGTGAGGGCAGCTTCAAACCTCCATGCCGACAGTTTGCGCTCGCCTGCCAAGCTACGCAGGCACGTCGGTACCAACGTGCACGACGACTTACGTCGAACGGGTCACCAACGAGGTAAGCCTCAACTCCCTCGTCGATCTATCCCCATGTTAGGACGTAGTTTTCTTTTCTGATGTTAAAGCTTGATGTACGGTGTTCCAGCACCGTCACAATGTGGACTAGGCAACATATATCATTTCAGTTATAGCCCGGCTTCATTAAATAACCAGGAATAGTAATTACACGTGGTCCAGTGCTGGCTTGTGGGCTGAGGACACGTGTTCCGGGCGGTATTTATTCGTGCAGAGACTCCAGGGGTACACGTGCATTATTCGTGCCCTTTCTCCCATGGTCTCCAGTGGGACGAACCTTGGAGCTGCAGCGGGACGGTGACAGACAGTGCAAGTCTCACTGCCCTCCATCATGATATATAAGTCGGTATACACGTGTTTCGGAGCCTACTGCAGTCACGGAGGTCTCATCGTTTCCTTTTTTGTGTGCAAACTCGCGTGACGTCGAACACAGTGTTATTGGTATCACATTGCACTCTTCTCTTCAGCTGTCTAGTGAGGTAATTTTTTTTAATAAAACAGATATTGAGCTCTGTAATTTAAGATTTATGTACATTGCGCCACCGGCATAAAGATAGGCAAGTATTTCAATTTTCTGAGTTCGGTATTATTTTAATGCGGTTGCTGTATTTATTTCGTTCTTATTAACTCCTCCGCTTATACCAGAATGAATAAATAAATAAAGGGCTTACAACTAGCTGTATTTAAAAGATGATACACATGGATTACCCGTGACTCAAGCCCGGAATCTGGTGCCGAAAGAGTTTTTAATGACTTAGGACGCGTGGGGTAGCTTGCTGTTGTTATCTCTGGAGTTGCCAGCACTTAACACTTTGCGGCATGATGAAATTAATTAAATATGCACGTTTGGGAAGTTGTTACTCATGCTGTTTCGCGCAAAAAAATAATGGAACCTGTTGGATTAAAACTTGAAGGGAAAAATTTAAGCAGACAGGGAGAGATTTGTCGTGTACAGGCAGGCAGTTGTTAGTACCTGAGAGGCGGGTCCTTAACGAGGGACGCCTGGTGGAGATGGTTTATGGACGACTTTCGTTCGTTAAGAGCGCTCGGCGCCGAATACGGTGGCGAGACGACGACGGCACGGAGGACCCCAGACCAGGAGGTTCGCCTGAAGGGTCTCCGGAGGGCGGTGGCAGCGGTGTCTTCCAAACAAGGAGGTGGTGTGCAAGGTTGTCGTCCATCAGCGTTGGCTCCCGCAGGGACGCGCGTCGCCCTCCACTAGGCTCGCCCACGCCGCCGCGGCCCGTCGTGGGCGAGCGTCCTGCCGCCGCCGAGCAGCGATCACGACTAACTTTTGTCTGCGGTCGACCGCCTACCTCGAACTGTTTTCCGCCTCTGAGACAGAGAAATGTGTAAGCTGAAAGGGGTCACTCATGCACGTCAGGCGCGCCATCGCCACTAAGCGAAAGGTTCTGAACTGGCATGCAGTGTTCTAGTTGTGCTGCGTCTACCTACAGGACTTAACATTTTGATTTTGTTAGTGGAAAGTCTCGCAAGATTCAGTGTAGGACCGCTGAGTACTTTTGTATCCATTTGACTCTATATTTTGAGTTACAGTGCTTTGAGGAAAGCAGTTTTAGCTATGTTGCAGTGTTTCTATTGAGACTGACGTATTGAAAGCTCTCAACAGGCCTCGCCTGAAGTGTTTTAGTAGATCAGTACACTTAACGCGGCATGTTTTAATAGTTTAGTGGGGATAAGTGTATTTCAATCACTCTGCAGCCAAGTTCAAAGCCCAGGTAGGCGAGCACCTTAACGGGGCCTGCCACGACCGACCATTCCGTCGCTGCGAGGTGTGCGGGCCCAGCCAGATCGGCGCTCAGATCTTGCCGTTTATGCTGCACCTTCTGAGCCACCCAAAATCGTCGGTTAGTTTTCGTTTGATTATAGATACACTGAATAATGAAACGCGTCTCTATCCTCCCAGTACCTGTGAGTATGCCGTGAGGTTAACTCTCGGGTCCTCTTCAGTTCAGCTATCTACGCTCAGCTATCCAATCACAGTAACCCTGATCACAAGACCACTGCAGACAGAAATCCCGCAAGTTACCACTATCTTCGCGCGGGTCACGTGTGTTTATTTTCGTTGTACTGGACGGTGAATTTTTTTTCTTTGATATTTATTCCTCAGGTACAGCACAGAATACGTAAGTTCGCAGAAGCAACATGGTGTAATCGGTTCTTTGTGCGTAATAGTACTCAGTGGCTCGTTGGCAGTGCGGGGCTGTGAAGTAGAACCTTGCATCAGATTGGCTGTTACATGCCGTGAAATATTCCCTCTGGTCATGGCCAACGTATGCGGGCTAGTCTCCAGACAATGCCTGGCGAACAACGATCCACCACGTTTCTGGACAGTAAAACTACTCTGCTGGCGCTTATGGCTGGAGTTCACCCTGCATGCTGTTTTTTCGCTCGTGTATTCTTAGGCGCTCTGTAAAACAAAATAATGGACTTAGTTTAATGATTGGGGGAATTTGGTAACAATTGCATCGCAACTTCCCGAAAGTCCGGTGGGTAGAGATCGAACCCACAATATCAGCAACGCGAATCAGGTAGTTACACGATATGTTTGCGTTTCCGGGTGTGTCCCTTGCCACATGGCATAATAAAGCGCTACATCGAGTTTGCTGAAATTATAGTGTTTCTTAAACTTTGGGGAGATAGTTAAATAAATAATGGTTTCATTGAGATATGCGGTTGAGTTTCGTAATCAATGAGTAGGCAAAATCTCGCTACCAGCAAATGTTAGAAAATTTATATGGCCGTCAGAGATGCTCACGAATTTGGACGAAATTTCGACCCTTTTCCGCTGTCAAATTGTGCATAATTTACAGGCCTCTACGTAAAAATTGGTAACTATAGATAATTTCCACAAAAAAAAATCGTGATACGAAGTACTTAATTATAAGTGCCGATGAAACTTGCTAGTTAGTTGCTCCTTTTATGTCGGAATGCAAAACAGAAAGGGGAGTGGGGAGTGCGATATGCGGTACCGCTAGGCTACTCGGGAACCGAGTTGCCATTCGAACCCCTACACTTCAGACCTCCGAGATGCTAGAATGTAACATACCGAGTCGCAAACAAAGCTGAGTGCGAAAGCACACAGCGAGTGTTTATAGAGATGGTCAAGTTCTGAGAGAAGCCAATGCGATTCTTTCCTGACTCGTTGCTGTGAGAGGTACATACGCCACGATTGTTGCAGCTCTCGCCATCCTTTTTTATTTTATCGCCATTGTTAGCAGTGCTAACGATATCGAAGGTTATCCAATGCGTTGAAGGTTAGCCAATGCTAAATAGTACCTAGACGTGTTTGCTGTATTGATACTTTTATCGTACTAAGTTGCTTCGAAACATGAATATAACCTTGTCTGAGGGCCTGAATTCTATCGCCTATGCACTGGATTGCAATAGAGGTCACCTGCCCATTAATCTGTGATCTAAATGAGAAGCACAACTTTTATAAGGTTCACCCATGCGTGGATGAGTTTTTTTTTGTGAACGACGTACGCCCTCGTACAGTAAGATGAAAATAAACGGAGATATATTCTTGCATTTTCAAACAAAAATGTAAATATTTGGTAATAGGTTTTAAACATAATTTGCTCTTTTAATCGTCTCCACACTTAATCTATTCTTAGTGCTTTTAGGATAGAACTAGTCACGTGAATTATGTGAATATATTTCTATGAATTTTAATTTACGTTAATGTATATTTTATACAAGGAAACATATATAATAGTACAGGTAAGATCAGGTCATTCAGCTTCGTGGTGTGCAGTAGAGACAGAAAATTACGCACACGTGTGTAATGTTACACAATTGTGCACACTGGGTCTGAATGGGTTAAATGTGTTTAATTCGTACTCTGATATGCATAAAGCAAATCAAAACACATGATTTGACATCGCTTGAAATATTACACTAGAATACGTCGAGACTTAGCCTGCATGTCGGTGTGTACGGTAGCATAGGATGCATTTAAGATATCAGTATATTCACTGATGCTATTAACTGTTCCTTTACACTGAGATGGTTCAAGTATTTAATTCAATATATAAAAAAACTTATCAGTAATATGTTTTTTTTAAAACGGAGAATGAAATTATTTTTTTCTATAGTGCCTGTGTATGTGTGTTTCACAACGGCGCACCAACGCCCATGAACGTGGATGTTTCTGGACAGTTCTTGTCGTATAAGAAGTGTTTCACGGTCCACAGCATGAGATGAGACGGCTCGTGACTCGCCTGTGGCGGGTTATCTACTATCACCCAGTTCGTGTGCTACCCGCGCGTTCAAGTCTCCTGCACGCTCCGCGCCGCTGGCTTGCCTGATGACGGCTGATACGCTGTCCACTGGTCGTACAGTACGGACTCTAACACTGTACTCATATTGTTCTTTAGCTCCTGTTGGAGACGTAATTATCTGGGATATAGTACACGTAATAGGCTACATTTTACAAAATATTTTACATAAATATAACAGTTAATTAGTAGGGCCTACAAGTATGGATATATTATACTTCAGTACGTAAGCCTGTACAATACAGTACCTAGCGTACTCAATCACGTAAGCAGTATACTTGCATTTTATTCGAAAAGTTATGGGTTCCACTCCAACCGGGTTAGATCAAGATCCTAAATGAATAGCTTTTGTGACTGCATGAAATATATGGTAAATTATTTAAGTAATAACTGCAAACGCACATTTTTGCAGTTTCTTCGATAGTATATCCGACTAGTCATCCTAATAAATCGGAATCGTAAATAAATACAGGACTGCCTAGGCTCCAGTAACAACCGTCTCTTCCTCTTTGTCGGTTCTACTTATATCTAAGGCAGAAACAACGTACAAATTTTCTTCAAATTCCTTAAAACATTCACTTACAAAGCCTGTAGTTGGGCGTGCAAATTGATCATAGAGTCACGTATTTATAAAACAAAATGATAACATTAAAATTAAGTTACATATTATTATATTCGTTTCACCATCTTTGGGGTACGATGAAACAATCATTTATTTGAGTGTTGCTCCTTCCTTTGCACCCAGTACTTCTTCATTCCTTCAGATCTTCTTCTCTCCTCATCTGAGATAATGGGTTTCGACCTTATTTTAGATTTTTCTTGGAACCTTATCCCTTCGTCTTTAGATTTTATCTGTACTGTTCTATCAAGTAATGACTTTTCTGTAATTTTTAATTTTCTGAGGTCTTTTTCAATTTCTGTGAACCAATTAGGCGTCGTTTTGCGGTTACGGAAGAAATCAAAAATTTGTTTAGTTAATCTATTAGAATTCATTCTGAGAAGATGTCCGTAAAACTTTAGTCTCCTACATAATTTAATATACTTAGAATAAACTATGTTCTTTGAGCATCTTCTTGACAATTTTGGAAAAATGTAAATGCAGAAACATTACGCTTATTCAGGTGTCTGGAACAAAATATGAGTCAATTTTATTTGCCACTAAGAGACTTCAAGCCATGACACTCCTCATTCTGATTCGTAGTCAGTATTATTGCAGTACGTAAAGACAGGTAATGTTTACGTTTTTAACATACGTACGTAGCGTTACAGTGATTTATTGGCCACTAAGAGACTTCAAGCCATAACACTCCTCATTTATGATTCGTAGTCAGTATTGTTGCAGTACGTAAAGACAGGTATTGTTTACGTTTTTAACATACGTACGTAGCGTTACAGTGATTTATTTGCCACTAAGAGACTTCAAGCCATGACACTCCTCATTTATGATTCGTAGTCAGTATTGTTGGTCATGCATTTCTGTCCATAACAAATGCAAAAATTGTATCGTACGTAGCGTTACAGTGATTTATTTGCCACTAAGGGACTTCAAGCCATGACACTCCTCATTCTGATTCGTAGTCAGTATTGTTGCAGTACGTAAAGACAGGTATTGTTTACGTTTTTAACATACGTACGTAGCGTTACAGTGATTTATTTGCCACTAAGAGACTTCAAGCTATGACACTCCTCATTCTGATTCGTAGTCAGTATTGTTGCAGTACGTAAAGACAGGTATTGTTTACGTTTTTAACATACGTACGTAGCGTTACAGTGATTTATTTGCCACTAAGAGACTTCAAGCCATGACACTCCTCATTCTGATTCGTAGTCAGTATTGTTGCAGTACGTAAAGACAGGTATTGTTTACGTTTTTAACATACGTACGTAGCGTTACAGTGATTTATTTGCCACTAAGAGACTTCAAGCCATGACACTCCTCATTCTGATTCGTAGTCAGTATTGTTGCAGTACGTAAAGACAGGTATTGTTTACGTTTTTAACATACGTACGTAGCGTTACAGTGATTTATTTGCCACTAAGAGACTTCAAGCCATGACACTCCTCATTCTGATTCGTAGTCAGTATTGTTGCAGTACGTAAAGACAGGTATTGTTTACGTTTTTAACATACGTACGTAGCGTTACAGTGATTTATTTGCCACTAAGAGACTTCAAGCCATGACACTCCTCATTCTGATTCGTAGTCAGTATTGTTGCAGTACGTAAAGACAGGTATTGTTTACGTTTTTAACATACGTACGTAGCGTTACAGTGATTTATTTGCCACTAAGAGACTTCAAGCCATGACACTCCTCATTCTGATTCGTAGTCAGTATTGTTGCAGTACGTAAAGACAGGTATTGTTTACGTTTTTAACATACGTACGTAGCGTTACAGTGATTTATTTGCCACTAAGAGACTTCAAGCCATGACACTCCTCATTCTGATTCGTAGTCAGTATTGTTGCAGTACGTAAAGACAGGTATTGTTTACGTTTTTAACATACGTACGTAGCGTTACAGTGATTTATTTGCCACTAAGAGACTTCAAGCCATGACACTCCTCATTCTGATTCGTAGTCAGTATTGTTGCAGTACGTAAAGACAGGTATTGTTTACGTTTTTAACATACGTACGTAGCGTTACAGTGATTTATTTGCCACTAAGAGACTTCAAGCCATGACACTCCTCATTCTGATTCGTAGTCAGTATTGTTGCAGTACGTAAAGACAGGTATTGTTTACGTTTTTAACATACGTACGTAGCGTTACAGTGATTTATTTGCCACTAAGAGACTTCAAGCCATGACACTCCTCATTCTGATTCGTAGTCAGTATTGTTTATAGTACGTAAAGACAGGTATTGTTTACGTTTTTAACATACGTACGTAGCGTTACAGTGATTTATTTGCCACTAAGAGACTTCAAGCCATGACACTCCTCATTCTGATTCGTAGTCAGTATTGTTGCAGTACGTAAAGACAGGTATTGTTTACGTTTTTAACATACGTACGTAGCGTTACAGTGATTTATTTGCCACTAAGAGACTTCAAGCCATGACACTCCTCATTCTGATTCGTAGTCAGTATTGTTGCAGTACGTAAATACAGGTATTGTTTACGTTTTTAACATACGTACGTAGCGTTACAGTGATTTATTTGCCACTAAGAGACTTCAAGCCATGACACTCCTCATTCTGATTCGTAGTCAGTATTGTTGCAGTACGTAAAGACAGGTATTGTTTACGTTTTTAACATACGTACGTAGCGTTACAGTGATTTATTTTTTTCAAACGTCTGTTTCAAATGTGCACAGTTATCCTTGAATCAACTTTGAGTACTGAATTTGAAGTAATGATGTGTATCTCGGACGCGACAAACTGGAAAAACAGTAAGAAGTTCTTACTTGAAATACTGACTGATCACACTGTCAAATTGGTACCGTAAACCGGGGTTTCTTTGCACCTACTGGGGTAACTTTGCACCTCTCAAAATGTTTGACTTAGTGCCTTTAAGTAAATAAACAGAGAACCTGTAGATAATTATTTTTAGTATTTAATGTTATCTGTCCAGGTAATGTTTTCTAATCCTTCACCAAATGGCTGAAAAAGAAACATTTTTAGTGGTGCAAAGTTACTCTAGCAGGTGCAGAGCAACCCCGGTTTACGGTACCTAAGTTTATAAGTATTTTGAATTCAATATATTTTGTAACAGACAAAACATCATCATTACCAAAAACGAGAAAACAACTTGGGTAATGTTGGCAATTTTCGTGCCTCGAACGTGTCCGTTCAGAACAAGGCTAATTTTCTTCGTCGCATCGCGCCCGTCGCACTATTGTGGATCCAGCATTAGTGTGCAAGGGTATAAGTCTATTCGCGGTTTCTTCACACTTTTTGAATCAAACCTTTCAAATATCACTCCTCGTATGATGTGTTTGATTTTTTCCTAAATGTGTAACGTATCACTAGTGTTTTATACTTATGTTAACATAAAAGTATATATTTTTGGCTAAATTAAACTTTTACTTCCATATTTTATTTAAAAATTATAATATTTAATTTGTAATTACTATGAATAAAAACAGAGGGAAAATACGTGTGTTCGTAATGCGTAGTAAGAAATAGTTCTTATGCAAAATATTATTACACTTAGTGCGCATGAAAGCGGGTGCGCTGTCCTATTGGTGTGATTTTGTACACTTGATTAGTTGTAAGTAACCGTGAATGGCGTGTATGAGCAGCAACTCGCCAGCTGCTGCGGCAGCCTGTACCGGCCAGGTAGACGAGGAGAGTTGACGACTCACTTCTGGGGTCCGGCGGCGCAGCATCCGCGATAAGATCAGTACAGGACACGTGTCCGCCGCTTGCCGCCAGATGTAACCTCCCCGCCGTGCCGTCGCTCAGAGGGGCCGCACCGCGCTCTCAACGCCTCGCCGCCGTAAACCGGGATGACGAAGGCTGATTGGTTCCTCCGGGGAGAAGGCCGCGCTCCGGCGGCAACGGCTGTAAAATACCTCCGCCGGCAGCTGTATGGCCGGGCACGCACTATCCCCGAGCCTCCACGCTCTTCGAGGGTCCGTGCACGCTCAGGTGGAGAGCAGGCGGGCTGGTGTTGCACGTCGAACCCCGCCACATTGTGACGTGCAAGCAGCGCTCTAGTCCACTCCCATCACGCAAGTCCCGTCGTTCTTACCACCAACGACAACATTCCTCAGAACTGTTATTTTCAAGAATTTTTACACTTTGCACTCCTGCAGTACCAACTAGGGCTGCTACGACAAGAGTGATTGTTTTCTGTTTGATTCCGCAAGTACAGGTTGTTCACGGTAAAGCAAGAACTTTGGATATCAACAGCTGAAAAAAAAATCACTGCCTGTTAAATGCATCCTATGCTACCGTACACACCGGCATGGAGACTTCCAGTTAGATTAGCAGCGAATTAAGTTAAATACTTATAAGTATCGACGTATTCTAGTGAAACGTTTAAATTGATGACAAATCATGTGTTATAATTTTCTTTATGCATATCAGAATACGATCAAACACCTTTAGGTTGTTAACAATTTCATGTTTTAACTTGACTGGCGCTTGAATAGTCATTAGGCTCTTGTCCACGTAAATTTTACATATGGCGGAATGCTGCAACATGAAGAGATGAGGATATCTTAAGGTGGCCGCCTGGATAGGCCGCCGAACGGTGTACTGATCTCCAGCAGAATATGTTTTGTTAAAAAACCGCCCAACGTGTCTGAGTGAGGTCTGCTCACGAATAGTATTTAAGAAACGTTACGCATCTGTATACTTTTTTCAGTTCCTCCATTTCTCTCTAAAAGCATGTTTTTATAGTGAAAATGGCTCGAACTGGCGTTTTCACGGTAATTTTTAGGTATGAACACTCCGATACAAAACATGAAAAAAGGTATAGAGACGTGCACCACATATTAATTTTTATTATTACGTCATAAAATGTTTGAGCGTCCGCTGAAAGTCTCACAGAGGCGCGTTATCGACGGCAAGACTGCACGCCAGTTCAGTGCTTTGCGCGTAGAGACGATGAGAGAGTTGATGCACATGTCTCGGTCGCCCCTAGCGCTTCCGCGCCTTTAGGCCTCAGCCGTGCAAAATTCCTTCAACCAGACGGCTACCTTAAGCAGGGCTTTCAAAAGTGATCGATCAATCGCGAACAACATATAGAACACATGCTGTGTTTCATCGATCTTCTGTACTTGCGCATGCGCACTACGCTAGAAGAGCTGCTGCTACTGCTTAAAAAAAAATTCTAGCTTTTCTTGCGTAGATAAGCAAACACGCTTTACGGCCGCAATATGTACAAATGTAATCATTGCGAGCACTCCTTTAAAATAAATTAATACTGTGTTATTTCCCCTCGTTCTGAGCGCGCAACATCTTGTTAAGTGACTCTGTTTGTAATCACTAAGGAATGATTTCGTTTTCATTATAAACTAATACTGAGATGATAGCAATTTTTGGTAGGAAGAATTTTTTTTTTTTTTCGAAATAAAACTGAGTTTCAAAAAGCAGGATATTTTTTTTTAGCTATTGTAGGCGACAAGTACGTTTTATTTCTCATTTATGATGTGAAATTTGTGGGAGGACGTTAGTAGTAGGCACGAGTGATTGTAATTTGGCCACATGTTTGTGCAAGTGCTTTAAGTGTCACGTTAAATAGTGTCTTAAATTACAAAGAAGGTGATAGCGTAGAGAAGTGGGGTATGGTGCTCGCAGCGGGGCTTGAAAGTCGGAGGACTACTGGAGGCCGAACCGAGGACGCGAGGTTTATTTGTCGATATTACGTGTGGGCCTGCCGCGACTTCCTCGCCACATCTTTGGTGCCTCTTCTGGACGCAGTTTACGATTGTTGAAACACGGGAGATTTACTGCTCTTTAAGCCGACCCTGAAAATCAATATTGTGGCTCTCGTTTGACTGTCGACATGTGTTTTCTAACTGCGCGAGCCCATGTCCAGTCCTGCGCATGTTCGCGGGAAGGTCGTGTCTAGTGGATGCGCAGTTTAGGTTCTGCATCATCCTCTATATCAGATTATTTCATTTTGTGATGATTACATTTTTGTGAAGTTAAATTTTAGTTACACAGTAGTACAGACATGAAATCCGAACTATCAAAGTAAACCTTTGTCACGTATAGCATAATATAAACTTTAAAATATCAGTACGTTCCTACCTTTTTACAACTACAAAATAACACGAAGTAAAATTAAGTACAAAAATACTAAACAACTCGTAGAATGAAAATTTTTTGTAGTCAGAAATTTTTAATAGTTTCTGTGAAACTGAAATTATGACACGAAAACGAAGAATTTCTGAGTAAGAGGTGAAGTTGAGCCCTGATGTAACACTTTTGAATGCCATGTGGATCTCTTTATTTCAGTTCAACATGTATCCGTCCGCCATAGATATAAACTACCGTCGCCGTGGATCTAATGACTAGTATAAATCCACAATTTATTTTAATTTTTATAAAGAAAGTTATTGATAACTATAGTCCTTTCCCGGTTACCTCCAACTTTTCTGAAACCCTGCTAAAGTTCTGCTTCCATAATATTCCTTCGTCTCATGCAAACAAAGCTTGACCTAGTTCAGAAAATTATACCTAAGAGATATATTCTGTACCATATAAGAAGGCCACTTTTTGACCGCTCGGCGAAAGTAGCGCCAATGTTTACATCTGACTACGTATCCTTCCGCCATCAGCTGGTCCGTCAAGTCGGGGCTGTATTTTTTGTCAACACGCTGTCAGCTAATCCAATTCTCATTGTACTGTAATGCTAAACAAATTTTAAGATATTTTAAGACTGACATCTGTCTAAAAATATAAATAGGTTATAAAAGTAAAAATATAAAATGTTAGATATTTGATAACTCTTTTTTAATTTGTCCGAGATAGTGAATTTGGGTTAAAATTTGCGAGACGGTCTGTTGTATCTGTTATTACACTTTGGACGTTATAGCTAATATATTTGAGTTGGAAATATGTGACGTGGAATTACGTTAGAATTGCTTAAAAACTATTCACCCCTGTCTCACTTTCTACGGAATCAAGGAGATGGGTTTCGAGAGAACAATATGGCGTATCATTTACGTAGACGAACGATTACCGGCCGAATATAAATGACTTGTACTCCAAATCGTTGTATATGAAATATATGTTACTTTAAAAATTATGCAGAGCTCGTGGAAAAATATAACTATTGGCATATGTTTGTAAATTCGTTATATATCGCGCAGGAAAAAGGTTCATTTCTGGCTAGTAATAGCTCGCAGAATATCCGATGGATAGCGGGCAGCACGTCACGACGAAGTTTTGAGTAACTCTCTTTATGGTCAACAGATAGCGTATTTTTTAAAGTTGATAATTCTTATTTTACGGGCTGGAAATACATTTAAAATTCGTGTCGTTTCGTAATATTTTTAGAAAAATAATTCAACAATATTATGCATTATTTCTGTATGCTTTTGGAATTAATATCATGGACGTGTTGAAAGCAAGGTTTGACATGGATGATACGACGTGAAAAAGCTTTCTGAAGTTAGCACATTTTCAGAAAACTTTTCCACGTCGTATCGTTCTATTGTACATTTAATTTTGATCACCTAAACATAACTACATTATCACGAAGTTTAGTTTTTAACACTAACAACCATTGTTTTGTGACCTCGTAAAATAAAATGTATTAATAAATCTACGAACTCTTTCTTATCCGCGTATTTTCTGCTTTTCTGATGTGCATCAACAGTGCACTCAGAATAGCCAACGTAATTTTAACTTTTGTCCGTTCGTGCATCAGCTGATACAGGATTTTGTAAATGGCGCTTTGTTTGTTTCGTATACGTTAAGTTGCCACTCACTGACTGTCAGAAAGTGGCCTTCTTATACGGTATGGACCATAACGAACCGCATTCGTGCTCACTCGGAGTAATAATATTTTACATAAGAACTATTTATTACTGGGCATTACCAACACTCCTGTTTTCTCTAGGGTTTTTAATTCATATTTAGTGTAAATGAAAAATTATAATTTATAAATATAGTATAAGTAAAACTTTAATAAAAAGTATAAAGAAACTATGAATTAACTATAATTCCCAATATTGTATCCGTAACACTACAAATAAATTAGAGGAAATTTTGTACATAGTTTCTTTTCTTAGAGTTTCGCGTATTGTACCGCACATTCTATCGAATTTTTCAATTTTATGTTTTATATCTACTTCTTTACATGACGAGAGTGTTCAACCGAGGTTATTCGATCTGTCATGTTGGTGACAAAGAGGGTTGTACGAAACTATGATATTGATATAAGAATTTCGCTCAATATCTATACATTCTGAATGGCAAAATATCGCAATACTTTCGAAAATTGGAGACCGTGTGTTGAACGGATGAGCGACAAGCGTTTACGTAAAATGTTATATGCGTAAGCGATTCTACACGCGCACAGAGTCTAAATGATGAACAAACGGCTGTGCAACGGGATTTGTTACTTATGTACTGCACCCGCAAGGTTGTCAAACCAATCATCTTAAGAATTACAGGTTGCGTAGCTGCCAGGCGTTGTACCACACTCATCCGAAAATAATGTGATTTGGGGAGAACCGTTGGCTTGAGAGAGTTGCATCAAGATAGCCTTTGTTCATTTGAACATGATTATTAATAATCTTTCGAAAAAATAAATTAAAACCAATGGTTACGCAATCAATAACAATAACAAGACACTCCCTATGTTACTAATGACGGAGTGATGATTTTACGGATCGAATAAGCGCACTTTGAACTCCTTCGTTCAACAAGACATTATTCTGGAACCTGTTGCCTGAGTTGAACGTATTTTCTGGTGTATGTTAGTTAATACGTCCCTGTTAAAACCTGGTGCTTTTATGGCTTTCAATCGCTTGAGTCCATACATAGGTGAGACTGTCACGTAGCCTCGAAGATTTAGGCTGGTGTCATCCCCCGTCACCCAGGATGACAGTGACTTACTTGGTAGGTAGGTACATAGGTAGGTAGGGCTTAACGTCTTGTTGGCAGCGAGGTCATTAGAAACGGACCAAGATGCTCAGAGATACATAAACGGGTACGAATCGACCATGACCTGTAGCATGGAACCATCCCACCATTCGCCTGGAGTGATTTCAGGAAACAAAGGAAAACCGAAATCAGGATTGCCGGACCCGGATTTAAACCCACATCCTACCGAACGCGAGTCCAAAGTTCAACCACTGCGCCATCTCGCTCGGTACTTACTTGGAGAGCGACGCCGTGTGACGTACGAAATTGATAATTGTTACTTTTATCCAACGAAGCTAACCATGACGTAAACCAAACGGCTGAGAACTGAGACAGTTCATGACGAGAAAAAACAAATGCACCGATATCTTCCTGGAAAAAGCCATACAAAACAAACAGCGTGAATCAACTTCCGGTATAGGTACTTTGCCTGGCCAGCCGCTGGGTGAACTGGAGTTACACTGCGCCTATTGAGTGCATCTCAGTCTCTCGCCCATGGAAACGTCGGTGTGCACGGAGANGAAAAAGCATACAAAACAAACAGCGTAAATCAACTTCCGGTATAGGTACTTTGCCTGGCCAGCCGCTGGGTGAACTGGAGTTACACTGCGCCTATTGAGTGCATCTCAGTCTCTCGCCCATGGAAACGTCGGTGTGCACGGAGATCCGGAGGGTCTGGTCACGCCGATAAACATGCGGTGGCTCGTGTTCGCCGTTTGTTGAGGCTCTTGGAGTGTATGTTCGCCTCGTGAGTGATCGCGCCACCCGGATCTCTCACCACAAGCGGCGTCACAATGCCTGCTTGCATTACCATACAGTTCTTTCGACCCACGCCGCCGATTATCCGCTCCATCGGCGTCTCCGCGTGTGGCATTAACCATCGAGACTGCTGCAGAACCACCCGATACGTCCGAGAACCATTTCAGGCGCTCTTCAAGAAGCTCACAGCTATTTGGCCCGACAATATCGGTTCATTGGTAGCCTAAAGTGGAAAAAAAAAAAAAAGTGAAAGTTCGTCATTTACGTCGCACGATTTTGCACGCAGGCTAAAAAGGACGGGATCTTCTGCAAAACCGACTATCGGAATGGACATAGTCATCTTCACCACTCGCGTTCGGGAGCACCTTCTTTGTAGAAACTTTTAAAGTAAGATCTCAATTTTAATCGGTGATTTCAACGGTTGAAAATTCTGTTAACTTGTCGCTTCTGACTGGCGAATCATAGAACATAATAGGCAGACTAAATTTCGTCTTCAGCGCAAGTTTATGACGTTGGTTTACTAACTGCTAACATAAGTGTCAAAATCACGTGTTCCAAAGCTCCTGTCACACTGTCAACTTTTCGCCTTCAACAATATTTGAAAATCAAAATTTTAATACAAAATACGGCCATAAGATTTTTCCTTCCAATAAATTTTATCAAATATCCTGAATGTGTTTGAAAATGTGTCATACTGTCAAATTATTTAACCGGGAGAATCTATCTATTTTGAATTATTATGGAAAAATTATTTTCATAGTGAAATATTGCTTTTGTTTTTCCACGCAGTCAATTACAGGGATGTTGTAATTTATTTTAGCTTCTTTACTAACTTAAAATTTTGTTTATCAGAGATGTTTCCTGCCCAATTTAATCCCCCTGAGTTCATAATATTATGTGAATATTCACTNCCCTGAGTTCATAATATTATGTGAATATTCACTTAAAATAACATTAATGCCCAGACATCTTCTACATAAATTAATTATCTTCATAAGCTACTTCATTTCCAGCAATTGTTCGTTATTTTAAAGTTTCTTGACATCAATTTCTGTCGTGCACGATTCTGATTGGCTGAGATTTTCAAGCATCAAANTCGGGAGCACCTTCTTTGTAGAAACTTTTAAAGTAAGATCTCAATTTTAATCGGTGATTTCAACGGTTGAAAATTCCGTTAACTTGTCGCTTCTGACTGGCGAATCATAGAACATAATAGGCAGACTAAATTTCATCTTCAGCGCAAGTTTATGACGTTGGTTTACTAACTGCTAGCAGAAGTGTCAAAATCACGTGTTCCAAAGCTACTGTCACACTGTCAACTTTTCGCCTTCAACAATATTTGAAAATCAAAATTTTAATACAAAATACGGCCATAAGATTTTTCCTTCCAATAAATTTTATCAAATATCCTGAATGTGTTTGAAAATGTGTCACACTGTCAAATTATTTAACCGGGAGAATCTATCTATTTTGAATTATTATGGAAAAATTATTTTCATAGTGCAATATTGCTTTTGTTTTTCCACGCAGTCAATTACAGGGATGTTGTAATTTATTTTAGCTTCTTTACTAACTTAAAATTTTGTTTATCAGAGATGTTTCCTGCCCAATTTAATCCCCCTGAGTTCATAATATTATGTGAATATTCACTTAAAATAACATTAATGCCCAGACATCTTCTACATAAATTAATTATCTTCATAAGCTACTTCATTTCCAGCAATTGTTCGAATTTTAAAGTTTCTTGACATCAATTTCTGTCGTGCACGATTCTGATTGGCTGAGATTTTCAAGCATCAAAGAAATTTTAGAAACTTTCCAATCTTCAAATGTTTGATGGAAACTGAAGCCATCCAACTTTCTCAGACAAATATGGCAGTGTTTATGACGTTTCGACGACATCATAACTATCCAACTTTATTTGACAAAACTTATTGGAAGCACTTTGACGGAA
The DNA here is from genome assembly GCA_002778355.1 of Clitarchus hookeri. Classification (NCBI taxonomy): domain Eukaryota; kingdom Metazoa; phylum Arthropoda; class Insecta; order Phasmatodea; family Phasmatidae; genus Clitarchus; species Clitarchus hookeri. The sequence goes on along the minus strand of NQII01001113.1, from coordinate 416,306 downwards.
AAATTTGGCAGTGAGATAGGGGCTTTAGATATATCCTAGACTTCCTCTCTCCTCGCCAACCGAGACACGTATTTTTTTATTTCTTACTTATTTTGAATATTTCACGAAATTTGACTGTACCTTAGTTGCATTAAAACTGGTTCAGAAGGGGGGGGGGGA